>LUCG01120784.1:0-25201 GCA_001633085.1 Carthamus tinctorius
CTTCCTTAGTTCCGCTGTTACTGGCGGTTGTCAAGTTCGGTGCGCCGGTTGCCGGATGATATTGACGGTCGGCCCTGGGCTCACTGAGTTTGTATGCCCTACATGCCAGTTGCCGCAGATGCTTCCGCCGGAGCTGATGCGGCCTCCGTCGCAGGTGCCGGCCCATGGCATCGATCCGAGTAAGATCCAGCTTCCATGTGCCAACTGCAAGGCCATCCTTAATGTTCCTCATGGTCTATCCCGATTCGCCTGCCCTCAGTGCAAAATGGAACTTGCGGTTGATCTCTCCCGGATTAAGCAGTTCTATCCTCCACCGCCGGAGGAAGTCAACGAGGTTTTTTTTTCCAATATACATCCATCACTTCCTTTTCTTCACCTATAGCAAGTTCAATTGTTTCGATATGTGCATACCGTTTTCTTCAATTTTGACCTAATTTGCTTGTTGCAGTCGGTGGGATTGAATTTCCTGATTTATGTTGTACACATTCATAAGTGTTTGGTAGTTTTAGTGTTAGTGAGCTTAATAGTTACATTACCAGAACTCTAAGCTAGACAAGGGGCGTGTAGTTTCTCCACGTTGTTTTTCCCCTACTTGCTTCTATTCATATATTGATATTGCTTACTTGTATATAATTTCTCAAAGTTTATCATATTTGTCTTTATCTGTTTCTATTTGTATTTTCAGTACTCACTTGTATCTAGATTTTCAAAATTTTAACATGTCTTTTTTCCTTTCACACGCCTTTCACTAGTCTGAGGTCTTCACCGGAACAAACCCACTACTCCTTAGAGTAGAAGTTAGGTTTGCATTCATCTTATCCCACCCCTGGCCCGTGGACCTACCTCAGGTGGGATATAAATATAATGTGCTCATATGGTATGGTATGGTTTAAAAATGGTCCATGCTAGAATAGCATGTATTGTCGCTTTATCTTCCCCCCTTGGTTGGTTCATTTGGGAGCAAACAACAGAGATTTGGCCGAAGCAAGTTGTACTGTATGCAAGCTGAATCATTACGATTATCGTTTTCTTGTTCTCTCAAAGATGGGGACTAGTCCCCTATTTATACAATTTAGCATCTCCATAGACACTAACTAGTCAGTAAGGTTGGTTTTTTGAAGGATTAACCACAAAACTACCATTAAAAGTCAATAGCAAGTGTCCTGATATTTTCTGGTGTTAATATGGTTATGACTCTTGAAGCATGAATATGCGCTGATAGAGTAGTGTAGTAGGTGGAAATTTTCATGAAAGAAGGATACTGGAAGTCCACAAGCTGTTGTGTATAATGCATCTGATCTTAAAATTAAATAAGAAAAAACAAGATGGAGACAGAGTCTTAACCTAGGTTATCGATTCCTAATTTGGGCTTTGTTTTTTCATCTCTCTATGTTTCATCTGTTGAGTTAAATCCTTTCAGGTTGCCATTGAAGTGGAACGAGAAGAAGATGGGGGAGGCATTGTGGGTGAGACGTTTACGGACTATGTGAGTCATCATTGTTCTCTTGAGCTTCTCTCATGGACTTCTGTGCCTTGGCATGCGAGTTTGAATTACATGTGTGGTTTCTTATTCTCTGGGATTATATCTACAATTTATTGAATTGCAGCGCCCACCAAAGCTGTCTATTGGTCCTCCACATCCAGATCCCATTGTGGAAACCTCTTCCTTATCTGCAGTGCAGCCGCCTGAACCCACATATGATCTTCAAACAAAGGATTTTTTGGAAACTTCAAAAGTGTTATCATGCCTGCAGATTGAGACACTAGTTTATGCTTGTCAGGTTGCTTATTTAACTTAAGTATGAACTTCTACTTGCTTTATGCTTGCTGCATTGTAATTAGTTTTCTTCACAGAGACACTTGCAACATCTTGAAAATGGCTCCAGAGCAGGATTTTTTCTTGGAGATGGAGCTGGTGTTGGCAAAGGACGCACAATTGCAGGACTAATTTGGGAGAATTGGCATCATGGGAGGAGAAAAGCATTGTAAGATTTTGGTTGGTGGTTGCCTATGCATGATGGTGTCAGAGTGTTCTTCGATCGATAGACAGTGCATGATCTATTTTTCATGGTGTAATGCAAATTGTGATGATTCCAGGTGGATTTCTGTTGGTTCAGACTTGAAATTTGATGCAAGAAGAGATTTGGATGACGTGGGAGCAACATGTATTGAAGGTATTGATGTAGATTTTTTTGTTTGAAGTAGCACTATATCTGTCTTGTCTGTTAGTTTATGTAATTTTTATCTTTCTTAGGTACTGAATATTGTAGTTGGCATTAGTGATATATATATATATACATATATATTGTCTGTGTGCATGTTTGGTGTGTGTAATCAAAATGACCTGTACTTATTTTTTAGTTCTGCACAATCTTTTTACTGTCCACATTTTATCTCCACCACTTGCAGAACTTGATGGATGTTTGTAGGTCGGTTCTAATGCCTACAAATTTAGAACAAGGCAGGGGTGCATATTCTTCTATCTTTCTAGCTAACCATTTTGCTGTGAAAGCTTTAAGGATGTGCATTTGGCTTCCTTTCATGCTTACTTGAGATTCTGAAGTTAAGGGGTATTGCATGACTCCACAACTTTAAGCTGAATGTACATAGGGATCTATTGCTTTGTTTCCGCTTTTGCTAACCCTATTGCATAGACTTCCGAGGCTTCACTTAATTATCTTTTGCTTGCAGTGCATGCTCTGAACAAACTTCCCTATTCCAAGCTTGATTCCAAGTCTGTTGGGATTAGAGAGGGTGTTGTTTTCTTGACATATAGCAGTCTTATAGCTTCTTCTGAGAAGGGTCGCTCTCGATTGCAACAACTTGTGCAGTGGTATGGATTAGATTATGATGGGCTTATCGTGTTTGATGAGGTACCGGCCTCTTTTTGCCTCTTTACAAGCAATCACTTTCATGATCAAGTCATAGGGCTGTTGCTCAAGTAAAAAATAACCATATGATACATCTTATTACTTATTGTTGATTGGAACCAGAGACACTCATTTTGCATTGTGTATGTCTATTGTGATTTAAGCTGACTGTTACTTAACTCACTAGAATGGTCTTTTTGGGTTAGTTTTGAGATCGGCACACAAATAGTGATTGAACAAGGCTTGCTAATTTGAAGATCTGGTTAAAAAAATCTGACTTTTTTTTTTTATCAACATGGGTGTGAAATTAAAAATTATGAAGTTCTTGTTTTGGCATAATTTGCTTAATTCAAAATTATATTATGCTTTATACATTTTAGATGTAAACATAAGATGTAACTTATTAGTAGGATTGCCTTCTTGAGCTTTGGCAATATATTGTTGATCAATTTCATAATTACTGTTTTATTCATGCCAGCTCCCTTGAATAGTCTGATTTTTTGGGCTCAACGGCTATTCAATATTTGAATCGAAAGTGTTCATAGATTAGTTTTATGGAATTCAAATGTGGAGCGTTAGGAAGTTGTGTGTATGCAGTATTAATTGTAACCTTAAATTTGAAAATGTTTTAAGAACATGAGGTTAATGCATAATAGGATAGACTTATAGTAAATATATTATATATATGATATTAATTAATTTTCTTAAGAATTGAAGTGAAAACCCAACATATCCAACTAGGGTGTATGCAGATTTGACCTTTACCCCAAAGGGTAGAGCGGCTGCCGGTGTGTGCGGATTTTTTCTGACGTGAGTATTTCAAAGCTTGCCAGAAAACTTTGGACAAATATTTTAAGTTAATGAACCAACAATGTTTGAAAAGAAGTAAGACTAAATGAATATGCATCACATAACAAAGAGCAAAGTGTAACATAGAAAAGTAGGAGACATCATACAACTCCTTATCTAAGGTAGGGCACCTATCCGACAACTCTCTAACCCTCCCAAAGTCCCAGCCAATATCTCTAATTATCCTATTCATGCTATGATAATGAGATTTTATTCTATTTCAATTGAAGAATTAAGGAATATGTCACATAAAGCAAACACCTCTCTGGCAGAATCTAGTAAGCCCGAGAATGAATTATCACGTCTTATTTGAAACCTAACTGCTAAAGTCTAACCGTAAGTAGTAACACATCAACAAGTTCCTTAGAATCTACAAGGTCCTATATCTTAGTTTGCTATCCTAGTTTTCTGCCTCCAAGCTCTTCTATTAGAGATTATGTCCTGGGAAATGTCAAAGACTTCAAGTCTATCTTCAGTTGTTCATCCCACATCCTCAGCGGTCTACCTCTTCTCCCTCCTAGATTGTAAGGTTTTTATCCCACCTTATCGGATCTGCCATATGTCTGGTATAACGTGTCCAATCAGCTATGACAAGCAATAGGTAGGGTGTGGATAAGGTGAGGGTTATTCAATTACCCTATCTATTTAAAATAGCGGGTAAAGAAATAGGTAATTATCCATGTTATAGAACTCTTACCCATATTCATTCCCTACCCATTAAGATAATGGGGGGTAACAAAAGGAGCAATTGGTAAACGATAAAAATATTGAGCAAGTGGGTAATGGATAAGTAATTAAGTAGATATATGGATAACATTTTCTTTACATGTACCCATGTCCAATGGGTCAAAACATAACGGGTAACATGTTTACTCTTACCCATCGCCAACCGTTTATCTCCCTTCTCTCAATTTAAATAGTGGGATGACGTCAAGTCATCATGCCCTTTATGCCCTGGGTGACACATGATAGGCGCAACTCCCAACTCCCCCGTATTCGGTATCCTTATCAGCATGGTCCGACCATAGGTCATCTATGCATCCTCATTTCTGCAATTTCCGGTTTCCTTTCATTCCTTCATCTTTTTTGATGACTTACTAATTTATCATTTGAGTATATACTTTTGGATCAACCACCTAGTTCCAAGGTGTTCTGACCATTTGCTCATGGTAACACCATCCTTAATGTGGATTCCTGTCACTAAACCCAATTTTGTGTCAACACACACACCTTCAGTATGACCACAAATTCTGTGTACAACAAACAACCCCCTGTTCCAGTTGGTTTGGACACTTTTGGAGGTGGTTGGAAGCATATTTAAAGGAAGTGAGCACAACCATCAAATCATATGCTAATAGAAATCTTGATTTCTTCTCGTTTAATTTACTAACATACTCACAACTTAGATGCATAGTTCCAATTTGCTACCGTCTTTACCTGCATGACTTCTATATGGAGCTTCCTGCCAATCATATCTCTTTGATGAAAACTTCTGGGTCTCCCAAATTGTTCTTAACAATTTCATTCAGCATACAAACTAATGGCTTTCATAACCATCTGTCTTTATAAAGTGTTGAGTAGATCTAAGCAGCTGAGCGGCCTTCTAGCCCTCGAGCCATTTTAAGCAGATTTGAAGTAACCACTTAAGTCACACCTACACTCTGAAGAAAGCAAAAAGACTTCTGTCTAGCACATGATCGACACTTTTTTGATCTATAACCAAATAAATCACATATCATGTTTAGCTGTAATGTCATTTTCTCTCAACCAAACCTATAACACATCTAGGACTGAATGTTCCAAATGAGTAGAATTTTCTTGAGGCAACATGAGTATTTGGAGTACTGCTGTCAATTCGAGTATGGGGGATTTTTAGTTGGAGCAATAAGAACATCTTGCTATGATTTGTGTACATTTGTTTATATATTGTGATATTGTTACCTGTTAGAATGAAACTGGGGCTAGGCAGGGTTTTTGACATTCGATAAAAGTATGAGTTCAATTGGCAATCCAGTAACATAACTGGAAGGTGTAAGAGAGTCTTTTCCCCAACCCAAAGGAGAAAAGAGACATGGGAAAAATGTGTAGCTCTTAAGTGGTTTTGGATAACTCTTTACATTTTTGAGATTGTTTACTTGATTGTAGTGCCACAAGGCCAAAAATTTGGTACCTGAAGCTGGAGGACAATCAACACGAACGGGTGAAGCGGTCCTTGAAATTCAGGTTTATTCTCACAGCAAGTTCTCAATGCACCTGTTATTTAGTTCATGAAAAAAACCTGAAAATTGTCATCTGTTATTAATGTTGATTAACTTCGAATATTGTCTAGAGGGTTGTTATGGCAAGCATAGCACCCTCTGGCTGATTTATTCAATGATTATAGAAAGTTCCTATGAAAAACATTGGATGACATTCATGTGGCCCTTGGTGGGGGAAGAGGAGACTAAACAGATAAATATATATTTTAAATTATTTTGGCATGCCGCTCTCTGTTAGGATTTTAAATCATAGTAGAGACAGACTAGATTTTATATTAATGTTCATATTGAAGAAGAAGAAAAGGGGGAGAAAGCAAAGCAAAAAAGTAAGAACAAAAAGCTTCATGTGAACAAGGTATACATTTCTAGATCTATAGTTATAGAGTAATCTCATGGATGTACCTTGTACTCTGATGAGGAATCAGAGAGAGGCACACATATTCTTGTGGTATTCCACCTCATGAAGATTGACATTGCGTGAAATTTGACTGCTGCAAGATCATTCTTCAAATTCATTCTTGGAATGAGAGTAACATTGTATGTGCTAGCACAGATTTCAAGGATGGATTTTCATGGAGGGCGCCTGGTACTCACAAAGATTTTATAGTTCTACTCTGTGATGTGGAGTGGATACTTGATAGGTTGCCAACATATTAAGTTAATAGGCCTTGGTTGTTCCTTGAAATTACTAAAATACCGATCCACTTGTAATGTTGCATATTTTAGTGATTATTTGAAGAGGTTTTACGAGGCCTTGCTTTCTGCTTATCTTGTACCCTTTTCAGCTTTATTTGGTAAACATTGCCTGTAGCACTTAATTTTGGATAATTTGTTGATTTTGTTATTCTTCAAAGGTTCTAAGAGGTATTGTTTCAATTTATAACAGGCACGCCTCCCTGAAGCACGTGTTGTTTATTGTTCAGCAACTGGTGCATCAGAACCCCGAAATCTGGGTTATATGGTCCGGCTTGGTCTTTGGGGAGCTGGAACTTCCTTTGAGGATTTCCGTGATTTTTTAGGTGCAAATGCCTTACGTTGAACTTCTAGGATCCTCTTTTAGTTGGTAGTGAATGTTTTTTTTTTTTTGAATTTCGTATATGATATAAAAATCTGTCATGCTTCTTATGGAGGATAAGCTATTTAGTTGATAAGGTATATAAGGAACAGGCTGTGAAGCACAGTCACTAGAGTTGGTTTGTATCCGTACTGGGTGTGAATTGGTGTGGCTGGAGGGATAATCAAATATAAGTAGTGAGACACTACTTATCTGAAGTGGGTGTGATTCCTATTACACTTCAGTGTGGTGTGTATAGCTTGATGTGAAAGTGGTATGACTTGGGATGCTTCTTGTCTCAGTTTTTATCTTCTAAATTTTAGTTTAAAGGTCCATTATCCTTCCAGGTCTCAAAAAGAATGCCCCATACACACCTAAGTCAGAATGTGTGTGTACATATATATTTTCATGCAATTACACAGACATCTACTATATATTTGGATTTATGTGTGTTTGTGCCTGTAGTTTTGAACAGCTATAATTTTCACATTGGACTCTACAAATGATCAGGTTTTGAAAATTTGCTTTATTCAAGTTTTCTCAATATTGCTATGAAGCCTTGTAAATTCCACTGGCATCTTAAATGTTGTTTGTTTCAACTCAACACTTGCAATCTATGGTTTATTGTCTCTGCATAAGCTGGCCAAAGAAGTACGGCTTCCATGCCACTCTTTGTTTTCTTTTTCAAAAATAAACTAATTGTGCTTAGAGATGAACTGCTCGCACATGGAGATTAGTTATGGCTTCGTCAACCATGTTTGTGAATGCTGCCTTCTAGATGTCCATATTTTGAACTTTTTTTTTGAAAGACAGTGGTGCCGAAAATGACTTCCAATTATGAGGTGAATTTTTTTGAGTACTACCTGCAGCAATACGTTTGAGGCAAGTTTAGTCAACTTCAATGTAGATCCTTTCGAGGCACGAGCTGCAAAAGGAAACTTGCATCTAAAGGTAGCCATTATGCATGGTAGTGGTAATTGATGTTGCCAATGGGGGAAGTAGATGAAAGAAGATTTGATGGAGTAGTACAAGGAGTTAGCTTTAGGCAAGGGTGTGTTTAAGGGTTGTGCAATCTTCAGGGAATCTTGGGTTTACCTTTTAATGTTTGCTTTTGGGTTTGAGTTCTTTATAGTCTCTTTTGGTTGGTTTCAACTTTATCCCATCTGAACTTGTCCAGGAGAAAATGCTAGGCTGTTATTGCATTTGTAGAGCTAAATACTTAATTTTATAGTTATCCCAAGTAGTAAACCTCCAATAAAGCTGATTATAATAAAATAAAATGCAAATGTTTATTCTAAGTGCTTTCCTATATGATACTTGTATTATTGTTCTTTATCTCTCCATACTTCCGTCTAATAATCATACAGAGTTACATTACATAGTCTTCGTCAATCCCTAAAAATGTCATGTTTGTTGGCATGTAGTTTAGCAGAAGTCTTTGACTAAGAATGAAATATGTTGGCATGTAGTTTTATAGAAGCCTTTAATTAAGAAGGGAATGTCTAAAGTGCCTCATAATAATACAAATATCAGGGAATTTATGGATAAAAGCAATTTCACTATTACCTTGTAATGATTGCTAATTGGCACATATTTATGTTTTGATTGGGATCTTACTAAGAAAAGCAGAAGTATTTCTTTTGTGACAAGCCAAAATGTGAAGTGTTGGATTTTCTGGACAGAGGGAGCGATCTGTAGTTTTCAAGTATTGGTTCATTAAAGTTCTTAATGACATCCTTGGTCTTTCACAGATGTTCCCTTACCCAACAGAGTCACTGCTAAAGTCAATTTCAAGATTTCTGGATTTATATGCTTCCCCTGCAGGTTTTCTGAGTTTTGAGCTTCTGCTTATTCTTGTCAACTCCTGATCAAGAGACTACTTGATTTGATCTTAGACTCTCTCTCTCTCTCTCTCCCTCTCCCTCCCATCCTCTTCAATCTGCCTCCTGTCAGTTCCTTGTTTTGTTTCTTGTTTGTGCAAGTATATTTACTGTACATGATCATTTTCTATTAATTTGTGTCCTAACTCTATGCAATTCTATAAGCAGGTGCTCTGGATAAAGGAGGAGTTGGAGCCCTAGAGCTTGTTGCTATGGACATGAAAGCAAGGTTGGCAGTTGGCATATATCAAATGGCTTGTCTAATTGATTACTGTACCAATTAGGTTATTTTACCTTTCAGAGGCATGTATGTATGTCGGACTCTGAGTTATAAAGGCGCAGAATTTGAAGTTCTCGAGGTTCCGCTGGAGGCCAAAATGATGGTATTAAGTAGCTCTCTGTGTCTGCATGCAAAAGAAGTATGAACAAGATTTGCTAATGCTCTTATGATGTTTGATAATTTGCAGGAGATCTACAAAAAAGCTGCTGAGTTTTGGGCTGAATTGAGGGTGGAATTACTCTCTGCAAGTGCATTCCTTGGTGATGAGAAGCCCAGTTCCAGTCAGTTGTGGAGACTATACTGGGCGAGCCACCAGGTTTGCTGATTCACGTTTGTTACCTATTCAGACATCACCAGATCCTCTGTGGTTGCTTTAATTTCTCTATATGTTTTGTTGCTTCTGTTATATTCTAGCGATTCTTTAGGTATGTCTGCATGTCCGCAAAGGTGCCTGCTGTTGTAAGCCTTACCAAGCAGGCACTGATGGAGAACAAGTGTGTGGTCATTGGTCTTCAGAGTACAGGGGAGGCAAGAACGGAGGATGCAGTCACAAGATATGTGAGTGTATTTTCTTTTTCTATGTTAAACCCACGATGCATGCATTCTAATGTATTATATTATCTTTCTGTTGATACCTCGCTTTATAGGGCATTGAACTTGATGATTTTATTTCTGGACCCCGGGAGCTGTTGCTTAAATTTGTTGAAGAAAACTATCCTTTGCCTGAAAAGCCTGAATCTCTTCCAGGTGTTCATTGGCTTATGTGCTTTGCTGCCTGTAGTTTTAATATCCAATGTCACTAATAGGAGTTGCATTTTAACTCCTGGTAGGAGAGGATAGTGTGAAGGAACTTCAGCGCAAGAGGCACTCAGCAACACCTGATGTTTCATTTAAAGGGAGGGTCAGGAAAGCTGCAAGATGGAAACCTGCAAGTGATGATGAGGGTGATGACGAATCTGAATGTAAGTTGTGCAAAAAGGCTGCCTTGTTTTCTTCATTAATCATTTATTCTTTGATTTTGCCTCCAAATAAGTTGTGTGACATAAGTTGTATTTCTCATTCATTGATGAAATAATGTCCAAATAAGATGCCTTTCAGTTTGTTTGCTTGAGTTCAATTACTGCTTTAACTAATGCATTTCTAATCTACTGTTCAACCAAGTAGCTGA
The DNA here is from genome assembly GCA_001633085.1 of Carthamus tinctorius. NCBI lineage: Eukaryota > Viridiplantae > Streptophyta > Magnoliopsida > Asterales > Asteraceae > Carthamus > Carthamus tinctorius. The sequence continues at coordinate 10,360 of LUCG01120784.1, forward strand.
TTCTGGCCGTGAATCTGTGGAATCTGATGATGAATTTCAAATATGCAACATATGCAATTCAGAAGCGGTATATGCGCCTTCTTTGCTGTTGACCTGTTAACCTGTTTTTGATTCTTATTGTTGGTACATTATTTATCTTTTCATGTAGGAAAGAAAGAAATTGCTCCAGTGTTCATGTTGTGGTCAACTTGTACATCCAGCATGTGTAGTCCCACCAGTAACAGATGCAATACCTGCCAGTTGGTCATGTCATTCATGCACGGAAAAAACAGAGGAGTATCTCCAAGCAAGACATATATATGTAGCAGAATTACTACGAAGGTGTGATTATATAAATCTACCACTTGCTTTTTCTCTCTCTGTTGCTTACTTTATGTTTTTATATATGTTTTCTCAGCTAGTTTTGCTACACCATTTTGAAGTAACTTTATTTTTGTCTGTTATGCTGAATGTGTTAGATATGAAGGAGCCATAGAGCGTAAATCAAAGATTTTGGACATAATTCGTACTTTTGACCTTCCAAACAATCCATTGGATGACATTATTGATCAGGTATTATTCAATGAGGTTTTGCTATATGTCTGGCTATGTATGTAAATATTTTGTTATTCTGAATGTTTCTTTTTTCACTTTTTGCTCATCTTTTGGTCCTAATTTTCTATATTTTCATGCTTTTCTTCTGTATTTGCATTAATGCAGCTTGGAGGCCCTGATAATGTTGCAGAAATAACTGGGAGGCGAGGTATGCTTGTTAGGGCCTCCAGTGGAAAAGGAGTCACTTATCAGGCACGGAACACGTGAGTTTTTGCTAGATTACTGGTAACATAATATTTGGTTCGCTTTTCGGAAGCTGATGCCCTCTTCTATTCTAATACAGGAAGGATGTGACTATGGAAATGGTCAACATGCACGAGAAACAACTCTTCATGGATGGTAAGAAACTGGTTGCCATCATTTCAGAAGCTGGATCAGCAGGTGTGTCTTTGCAGGCTGATAGAAGGGCACTGAACCAGGTAAATACATATCTAGCTTATGAGGACTTTGTAATCATACTTCTAGACTTGTGTAGCTGTTTGGGTTGATACATGATTGGGAAGAGAGATTCCTAGTCTTTTATCTAGATTTCTAAGAGGGTTGATCCATCTTTTCTGCTGGCTATTGTTGTGTTCTATAAGCACCCCGTGGCTTATTGTCCTAACTACCGACGGGTGTTCTAACTGCAAGGGATTCACTGATGAACTTAGGGGCTGTTTGGTTCGTGGAATTCAAAAGAATTTGATGGAATTGGAATGACAAATTCCATTCTGCGAACCAAACGCCCCCTAAGGTTCATGGAGCTATTCCTGGTCCATTAATGCTTTCAAATCACCTGCAAGATGTAGTCCTATGGAGTTGCAGGAATGCATGCTCAATGGAGCAATGACTCTTATAGGAGCTAAGGCAGCATATAGCTTGCAGTGAGAATTCTCTTTGCATGGTTAATGTGGTGCAGGGGCGGACCGACTTACTACCGAGCGGGGTCCCTTGCACCTGCTCAATTGATTATCGTAAAGGAAGAAAATGTAGTTGGCCAAAAAGGTGCACCCACTTGATTTTGAAGGTGCTCTGTAAATTTTAAAAACTAAATGTATAACACAAATGAGGCACTTGGCGTGATGGTTATGTTTGTAAACTTAGAGCTTCTCATGGAAGAGGTCTAGGGTTCTACTCCAACTCTCTCCACATACCTTTTTAATAACTGAAAAATCAATTACTACTCTTGTCGTTCTTATCTCTTTTAGTCCTAAATCACTTCCACAAATGTCCTTAAAACTTAAATAACATTTAATAGAACATTGAATACTCTTAATTGTGTTCATTAGCTTTCCAAAAAATATATGTTCTTCTTCTTGATTAATTTGTATTTTCTAGTTGTTTTTAGTTATTTATTTGATTATTGTTCCTTAAACTTTTAGATGCATAAAAAAGAGAATAAGATGCGGAGTTAATTTTGATTTGCACTAAGAGTTCTATATGTAAAATTGAAAACTTAGAAAAAAAACAGAGAACAATCAATATCAAATGCTAAAAGTTGAATTTTCTTATGAAATCAGCCAAATATGAACAATTTTTTTCTTTCCCAATAATGGTGAAATTTAGCTAAAAACATGTTGCGCGTAAGATGTTGTCTTGTGTTTTTCCCAAAAGGTCAACGTCGATTCAAATTGAAAATGTGTATTATTCTTGAAATTGACTAATTGACTTTCTTCTAGTCAAGCCATGTTGACTTTTCCCTCCACCTGCTCAAAAAATTCCCTAGGTCCACTGATGTGGTGGTGCAGAAACGTTAGTTTCGTACAATTTTTTTTTTTGAGAGTGTAACATTTGCATCTCAAGAACATCCCCAGCGAATATGAGGACTTACAATGTTGCAAGCACTAGACTTCTATGATATGCTTTTTTTTACACATCAGATACAAATTTTAGAGAATCAAAACACATATCAAGCATGAATTAGCATGTGAGTGCAGTAGGCTTTTTAAGATTCTTACAAAGGTTTTGTGTGGCAACGTGTGCATTGTGGATCTTCATCATAGTGTAAAAGAGGTGCATCAATGTGCAGAGCAAACTGAATTTTCCCAACAAACCGGAGATAGAAACATTTGTTAGTTGGCTTGCACTAGTGAACTTGCTAAACCATTTCTTCTAACACGTGTGATCGCCAGCTTCTCTAGAAGTTTGAGCTTCAACACAGAGTACATTAATATCAACTGTAACGACATCTTTCAAATGTTTTGTACCAGAAAAGAAGGGTTCATGTTACTTTAGAACTACCTTGGAGTGCTGATCGTGCAATTCAGCAATTTGGGAGGACTCATCGTTCAAATCAAGCTTCTGCACCTGAGTACAGGTAGCTATGGTCTTGTACTACTACTTTGTAGGTATCATGCTATGCTTATACCAAATTTTGATTTGTATTGTTCTTGTAACTGGTAAGGATGCTAATATGGATTGGTATATTGCAAAAGTCTCCTATGATTACAGCCTAGGGACTTGTGTGCTGTACTCTACTATAGAATACCTAAATAATTGGTGTCCAGCATGTGGATGGCTGGATATTTGTTCATTATAAGGTTCATGTTGTATAAGTGTGGATATTAGGATTCTAAGTGTTCTTAAGTAGAATTCAAGCCCTTGTTTCTTTCTTCTTGACGTCTTATTATTGCAAGAAAGTGTGCATGACTTGAAACTCTATTCCTTCTTCTACTATCTTGACTCACTTGAGAACATATTAAACCATCCATAATACCTTATAGGTTACTGTTTACAAATCTTGGAGGTGAACGCCGGTTTGCTTCAATTGTTGCGAAGAGACTAGAGTCTCTTGGAGCCTTAACACAGGGGGATCGACGGTAAGTTAATGTTTCTCTGTAACTATAGTTGAGGCTTTTTATTTCTGTTCTGTGGCCTGCACCAGAAAGAAGCACCTGGATTGGTAACTGTTCCCTTTTCTGTTTACAATATTATCAGGGCCGGACCATCTCTTAGCGCCTATAACTACGATAGTTCTTATGGGAAAAAGGCCTTGTTGATGATGTATAGGGGAATCATGGAGCAGGTTTATATCCTTTTTTTTCTGGTCATGCTATGTCACCTTATGTGGGTTCCCCTAAAGCAACCATAACCTTGTTTCTCAGGATTCTCTTCCAGTTGTTCCGCCAAACTGTTCATCTGATAATCCGGCTACAATCCGAGATTTTATTGAGAAGGGCAAAGCGGCTCTTGTTTCTGTTGGCATAGTTAGAGACACAGTTGTTGGTATTTTAATTAGTTCAAACTACGGTTCTTATTGCATTTGTTTTGAATGCACTTGTCACATTAGTATATTTAGCCATATATTTGGTAGTGTTATTCTAGTCAGTTTCTTGTTGCATTATTTGCTACAGGTAATGGCAAAGATTCTGGAAAGTTCTCTGGACGCATAGTTGATTCAGATATGCATGATGTGGGACGTTTCCTGAATCGGCTTTTAGGACTGCCACCTGAGATCCAAAACAGGTTATGCATTTTAATATCTACTCTCTTGGTTTTCTGCCTTGCCTGGTGGTGGTGTTAATAGCACTATAATTACTTGCAGGCTCTTTGAGTTGTTTGTTAGCATCCTTGATCATCTCCTCCAAAATGCACGCCTTGAGGGACAATTAGATACTGGGATTGTTGATATGAAAGCTAACACTATTGAGCTACAAGGAACTCCAAAGGTTACACTTTGTGTATTCTTCTTATCTGCACATAGAAACATGTATGTTGACTTCAATCTTTTGGCAGACTGTTCATAGAGATCATATGTCTGGGGCGTCTACCGTGCTATTTACATTTGTTATGGATCGTGGCATTACTTGGGAGGTTTGCATTTTTATTATTGGATTGCACAGTGCTATTATCTGCATAGTCTTTTAAGCTTACTTGATCTCTTTATTTTTTAATAGGCTGCATCTGCGTTACTTAGTGAGAAGCAAAGAGACATGTCTGGTTCTTCTGCTAATGGATTTTATGAATCTAAGAGAGAATGGCTTGGAAGAAGGCACTCTCTTTTGGCAATTGAAGGGTATCGAACTTTGGTCTAATTATTCGTTCACTCTGGTATTTTGCACCAAGTTGGTTAGAATTGATACTACGGCATTATTACCTTCAATAATTGGACTTCCGAAGTAACAGACATAGCAGTCATACATGACCTCGCCTCCATGAAACTTGCTGTTCTATTACTTTCACTGTCTCACACTCATACAAACACACTCCCAGGTTGATGATTCATATTTTCTAAGCTGTCAACATTTTATCCCAATTTATCCCAATAAGCGTAGATTTTAGCATGACCTTTTTATTCTCTCTTTAATCTATTAACCACATTGTTGAACCACTGAAATCCTAAAATTTAATCCAACTTCCAATATTTGATATGATGGTGAAAACCTTGTTATGGCCCCATCTTTTTGCTCTTCAGCTTAAAAATGAGAATATTCCGGATAGGGAAGGGGAAAATAAGTCAGCAGAATAACTACAGAAGGAAATGAACATATAGAAATTGTTGTTATGAGACCGACCTTTCATGATTGATAATGCCGACCTTTCATGATTGATAAGTATGAAGTTGATTGTATGATTGGGTGTGAACAACCAAAGTACATGTACTTTCGGCACAAGTTGTAAAATGCATAATATAAGGGAGTAGTAGATAAAAGGGAGAATCTATCAGAGAGATGCATACCCATTACCCAAGCTCGGGCTGTTCCCATGTCCACTATGCAAGCTCGTGTCTTGATAAGTGGATTATATAACATTAAGCCCTAGAGCAAGGTATTTTTGTGATGTTATAGATCAAACTGATAAATCCATGATCTAAACTCACGTGTGTAGTTTCTTCTGACTGTTAATTTTTTGGAGTATGTTTATATTCTTTGAATAAAGCAAGCTTCAGAAATATAGCGTTATTCCCTGAGCCTACCTCTGTGTGGAAAATATTATTGTTCGTCTGGTTTGGTTTGGTTTGGTTTAGAAAAGTAGCATTGTTCTCCACTAAGATGAACTCCTGTATCTTTCAGCTCTTCTGGAATGTTTAAGATATTCCGTCCTGCTGTTGGGGAAGCACTCAGGTAAAGAAAGTCAAAAACCTCAATGACCATTCCTCAAACTTACGGCTGACATCCATTCTCCTTGATGGTGGTAGCCTAGTTTGTTTCTAATTGTTGGTTCTGCATTTTGTTCTTTCAATATTCAGAGAGATGTCAATGGCTGAGCTGAAGGACAAATACAGAAAGACGTCGTTAGAAAAAGCTCAGAGTGGATGGAGGGATGAATATGAAGTTTCATCTAAGCAGGTATAATATACACACTTCTCTTGAATGTAGCGATTTTATGCTGATTCTGGACTCTGGTTCATCTCTACCACCATTGCTAGCTGTGATCTTTCTCTCTATCACTGTATCTCATGTGATTTTGGCAAACTTGTGAATCTTTCCGTTGTGTTTATTTATCACCATCGCCCCCTGTCATCCAGGTTGGATATATTTATGTTTGACTGAGTTCTTTTGATCTGACTTGCAGTGCATGCATGGTCCAAATTGTAAGGTTGGAAGCTTTTGTACGGTTGGCAGAAGAATACAGGAAGTAAATGTACTTGGTGGTCTTATTCTCCCAGTTTGGGGAACAATTGAGAAGGCCCTATCGAAACAGGTATACAAGTTTGATGAATTAATTGCCAAAAGTATAAGATGCATGCACCCAGTAGTCCTAAGTTTCAGCTATATTGAATACAGTCCCGCCAAAGCCATAGACGACTACGTGTTGTGCGTATAGAGACAACAACAGATAATCAGCGAATTGTTGGGCTTCTTGTTCCAAGTGCGGCAGTAGGATCTGTACTTCAAGGTCTCCATCTCTCTCTCTCTCAAATAAACAAATACATACACAAACATAATCTATGTTTATTATTTGATGACATAGAAAAGGGTATTCTTTATTTTATATTTGTTAGTTTAGTATTGCTTACTTGTGTATTTTTATGGTATTAACTATGAGTTTATGACAGATTTAGCGTGGGTTCAAGACATCGATGACTGAGATAGACTTTGCTAGACCATTTTGCTGATATCAGTGACGGTATTATATATTTTTGCTATATTCCATTAAAGATATCGTAGAAGGTACACGTTCCAGGCTGGTATGTTTCGAAGGGAAGAGGCCAAGGTACAGCAGCCAACCGAGAATTGCCAGTCTCTTGCAGTTGATGTTTGATACTTTCTGCTTCATTCTTTGCACTCGGTATCGCTTTTATTTTTGTAAGTATTTAAGTGGCAAACCGAGAGAAGCATTGCGATTTATAGGTGTGAATGTAAAAACCAACTTGTATGAATTATAGCGCCTTTCATATGATCAACATTTTACTTTTGAGCTCAGCGATCTTACCGCTCTGTTCGTGTTAGGCTTTTCTTCTCATATTTGTAGTCCTGTGTTCTCTAATGGTTCAAAACAATTGGTCAAAATCACACCCACACACATTTTTCTGTTATGTAAACATGGTAATAAACTACAATATGATCCATCCTATAATCAAAACCTCACATTGTAGTTGATAATTGGTCTTGAAAAAAATATATAATTTTAGGAGCAAAATGTTCTCAGTTATTTTATATTATTAGGTATCATATTTTGAAAAATATATACTTTATATCAATGGCAACCTTTTGACTTGAATATAAGATACAAATTACCATGTTTCCATATTATGTCATTGTCAACAAGTATTTTTTATAACCTTGTACTCTTAAACTTATCATATTATAGCATCATCTATTCTTTTATAACATTGTACTTAAAATTTGTATTATTAGCACATTATACATTGATAAGTATTAAATATAAAAGCAACTTCTTTTCCAAAATCACACCATTTTTGTGATGAAATCTCATTAACAAAAATACCCATTTGATATAAAATAAAGCTCAACACCCACCCAAAACGTGGATGTAACCAAATATGGAAAAACATGAATAAAGCTCTATTATCCAAAACACAAAAACAAGAAACGTGTATTCAATATCATAAATTATGGATACACTCCATACCTAAAACAACGCCAAAAGCCCAGATAACAACGTTTGATTTCAAAAGAAATTAGATATGTGTTCATTGAAGTAGGTTCTTAGGTTGGGTTACATGTACTCAAGCCTCAAACACAAGTAAAATTGGGCCTCAAAATCTTAGAGGTCCTGTTCACAAACTAACATTTAACATGCCGATCGACGACCCTGATTCAACCACCCAGGTCTATAGCTCAAGTCACTCACAGATATTATTATCACTACGATCTAGTTAATAGATATACCTATTAACTAGAAATTATTATCATTACGATCTGGTGGTCATCAAGTTCAACCACCTACGGCCTTGAGTCCTTTGCTATGACTCACACGGTCATCGAGTTCAACCACCCATGGTCTGTACCTTGAGTCATCTGTTATGGATTACACAATCATCAAGTTCAACCACCCACAATATCGTAAATATTTTTTTTCCACAATACATCATTGGTGGATTTTGACAAAAAGAAAACTCAATCATTGTCATCTATTGAACACCCAATTGAAAACGATCATAAAATTAGGAAGAAGCATCTAGAGTAAGTAATGAAGATAAAGAATGTGTGAATACTCACAGAAAAGCTAGTTATAGAGGCAAACTGCAATGCCAGGACCGATGTACGATCGAGGGAAGGATGAGGGATGATGAAAGACGAGGGTTGACTCATTGTTGTGCGATAATTGACGTTTGAACCATGGTAGTATGGATTCACAATGAGCAAGGATAATTATCTTTCCATGAGCCATAGAATCAGAGACGAAAAGACGATGTGTAGAATATGAATAGTTGAGAAATAGGAGAAGATCAAATCTTTTTGAAAACTGGTGCAAGCAGTATTAGAAGGTAATATGTTAACCATTGCTATAATGGGCGGATTTTTCAAAGTACAATGCCCTAACAGAAAAAAATGGAAGTTCTTGTAAAAGTCATAAGAACTCACTTGAATGAGCCATGGCCTTGTCGCTTGTAGTTTTGTCAATAGCCGGCGTATCCTACAATTGTCAATAATCCTATAAAATAACTGGTACCATTCATGTCTAAGACCCTCTCCGTCAAGTCCCTGGGGGCATCAAAATAGAAAAAAAACCACGAATAAAGTTACCAGAAACTTGATAGAAGCTCATGATTGAAAAAAATACATCAAAATTCTAGCGTCATCAGGGAGGAGTGCGTAAAACGTAAAACCTTATGTAACTTGTATAGCCAAAAGTCTTTAGGATTGTTCGATATAATAACTACCAGATTAGAGGGCAGTCTGCCTTCACAGAAGAAGGCATTAAGAAGGAAAAATTAACACAAGTGGGTTTGAAACATAGACTCATGTCTTGAGATATCTTGTTGCAAATTCTTCATCCATATATGGATTCATCTTTAACAGGTATTCATCTTCCATTGTCAACTTGAGAGCTGCTTGGACTTGTGATAGGTTGAATTCTCATGTATGGATTTCTGGTTAAAGTCTCCCCCTTCAAAGCGGCAACGTACCTATCATTTGTATCTTCCTTCCTCTGCAGTTCCCCAAGGAACTCTCCCAGCCTCTCTTTATTCACTCTTCCCATCATCTGATACACACACAAACACACACACAAATTGACAAGTTTTGAGTAAACAGATAATAATAATAAATATAGAGTCAAGTATGATACAACTGGAAGAGTTGTATTGATATGCAATATACATTCTTAATTTAATGGAACAAAAAACTCAGGTGGATTGTTTCGGCTAGACCTTTATCCTTCTCTGCTGATTTATTCTTCAGTTTGAAAATTATCAAGGCTTTCTGCTNGTAATAAATAGAGTCAAGTATGATACAATTGGAAGAGTAGTATTGATATGCAAAATACATTCTCCATTTAATGGAACAAAAAACTCAGGTGGATTGTTTCAGCTAGACCTTTATCCTTCTCTGCTGATTTATTCTTCAGTTTGAAAATTATCAAGGCTTTCTGCTCTTTTGTAATGGCCTATTTCAACAAATTGCTTGAGCTTTTGTTTAGCTTATGATACACTAAGGAGACTGAGTTTTGCTTTAGGTTGATGCAAGGAAAGAGTTGTCATGATGTCTTTATGTTGTTCTATTGTTCATCTAAGAAAGAAACAGAGAGGAGGGTTGCACATGGTATGTTTCTGTAACATCCCTGGGCCAACCGTACCAGATATTGTCCGCTTTGGAGACACAGGGCCCTAACCGGTCACCCCTACTCCCTCACGGTTTTGCTTTGGAGTTGCCCAATCCAGGTCACAACCCAAAACGCGTCTGAGGAGGTATCAAGTCACCCTTATAAGGCAACCTTTGTTCTCCTCCCCAACCAATGTGAGATCTTACAGTTTCATGTCCCAAAGTCATTATTACTATGATCAAATATCTATCATACAGTGAACTGTGAAGAAAAAAATGGTTCATCCCATACACCAGAGTAGAGTATTTATCTTTTATCCCATGGATTTCCATGTCATTTCTACTTTCGGTATTTGAAGCAGTTATCTCTAGCAAGGCCATGAGATGGAAAAATATGCTTTTGTTTTCTTACATAGTTAAAAGCAGATCCAATATTCATTTTCTCTAGTAATATGCATACCTACCTAATCCCCATAAACAAAGTATCAAAACCAACGAAAAAATTCGTTACTTGAAACTTGCATCGTCAACATATACAACAACAATGGAACTCTTGTTTGGATGGAAATATTTAGTAGATCACACGACGTCATACGTTCTAGTAATATACCTACCTAATCCCTATTTGCTCCAACAGACAAGTATGGATGAAGAATTATAAATTAGTTTAATTTAGGAATAGCAGGTGAAGTGANCTATTTGCTCCAAAGTATAAGAATTTTGAAATGAAACAACCAACAGACAAGTATGGATGAAGAATTATAAATTAGTTTAATTTAGGAATAGCAGGTGAAGTGAGAGAGTAGTTACTAACAAGGGTATCGGGGCTAGCGTTGCGACGGAGTTGGGACTCGAGCTGCTCATTGGTTGAATTAGTGAACTGCATCACATAATAGCCGATGGCACCGGGGACCACCGCACATACTGTTGCAAATCCAAAGAAAAACGGCTTCGAATCTCTCGTCTTTGTCACTAACCATCGCCATAGCAGAGGCATATCTCCTCCTCCTTCCTTTACGTAAGGTGTTCTCAAGGGGGGGACACAAGCTTCTCAACCGCAGGGGCCGGACCTAATATATTAATATTTTCAAATACACATAAAAAATCCAAAATATAACGTAGTAAAACTCTTAAAACTAATCATTAACATGAAAATGTTAAACATCGCTCAAAAAAGTGGAACGTGGCCTCGAAGTCTTCCACATTTTCCTCCAAACTAATCTTTTAAGCAACTTCCCTTTGGATAAAAAAAAACGACGAGTAATTTAGAAACTAATCGTCCATTTTATTCCGTATTCTTGTTTTCACGATATCCATTTTATTCCGTATCCTTGTTTTCAAACAACATAAACTCCACTTCATAGAGACCCAATAAAAAAGATTTAAACCCAATCAATCAAATTCGAAAAGTAATCATTAATCAAGCAATTTCAAACAAATTTAAATGGTTAAACCTAATCAATCAAATTCAAAGTAATCTAAGCAATTTCAATTTTCAAATTAAACCTAATCAAATCAAATTGAAAGTAATCATTTATCAAGCAAGCATCAACGAATTTAAATGGTTAAAGTGTTAAACCTAATGAATCAAATTCAAAATGAATCCATTTTAAAAACTTTGAAAATAACCTGTGATTTTGGTTGGGAGAGTTGAGGGTTGTCGTTGATCGTCGGATTCTTCTTCTATGCGATGGTGAAGGTCGATGTTTGAGTTTGGTGGCTACTGGACTTGAGATATGGGCCTGGCCTGCTTGCTAATGATATTGGTAGGCCCATCATTCACTTTTGCTTTTGCTTTTCATTTTTATGTTTTGTTCAATGATACTAGTTAGCGCCGTCTACTTGGGTACTTACCCGTAAAATTGAACACTGTCACTATCATAACGGACAATATTTTAGTTTCTGAAAACGGTATCGTACGCAACAATTTACCCGGTAAACTCTTACTGGCTAAGAGTTGTCGATCTCACTTACCCGGGTAAGAATCTCGGTTCATGCTACCGCTCTTGCTGAGTAAGATTCTAGTCATTTTCATGTTTCGTCCCATAAAGTAAATTTACGCACTTACTAGGTAAGATTCTAGTCCTTAATCAGTTACTTTTTTTTTTTGCGTTTTTTGCATAACCAGTTATAGCAGGCCCTAAACCGGTTATGTAACCGGTATTTTAAAAAAAGTTTGCTGTTTTATAGCTGTTTGACCTTTTTTTTTTCTTTTTGCATTTTAGCCCCCCAGACACACTATAAATAAGTTGTGTAGTGGTGTATGAGGTTAGATACCAAGTTATAAAATGCAAAAAACGCAAACATTTTTCACTATAATTTATGATCTCAACTCGTATTCGCAATAAATTCGTACCCGTTGTTGATGTAATTAATTTGAAAGTATAATAAAACGTATTTTTAAAGTGTACTTTAATGACCCGAAATTTATTTTTCAAAAAGTTTATAATTAATTATAAATCTTATTTAAAAAACCTTAACTGATTTGTAACCGGTTACAAATAACCTCACCTGGTTACTACCTTAAACCCTCCTAACCGTAACCGCTTATGGTTTAACTGGTCAATCCAAACACTGTTTTTAACCGGTCCGGTTTGTAACCACAAAACTTCCTATTCATGACATGATCCATCGTTCTAAGCTTCGATTTAACTTGTCATCAGCCTAAATGGATATCTGTGCCAAAAGATATGCATATTTGAGCATGACACTCATTTTTGGCTGATACATCAATTGGGGTTACCTTCAGGTTTTCTTGTCCGAATCGACCATGTTGGATTTCCATTAAAATTTATATGTGTCATCTTCAATGTTAATGAGAATGTCATAAAAAAGAGCTTGAAACAAAAACCATTGTTTTGCGGGAAATTGTCAGAGCCACACAATGGCCAAATCGAATAAAGGCTCATAATGTAGTATGTGGAAATCCATTCAAATCATGTTGTATTACCCAAAAATATCCTATCAATTGCGTGCTTCTTGTTCCAAGCTTTCGTTTGATTGGTCATGGGCCAACAATAGAGTCTTGTAACAAAATTTGTGCACGTTTAAGGATGACACTGATTTTGGCGTATATACATAAGGTTAACCCTTTGGGTTTTCTCGTTCAGACAAACCATGTCGGATTTTCCATTGAAAATTAATGTGGTTCATTTTCAATGTTAAATAGAAGGCTTGTACAAAAAAAAAGACTTGAAAAAAGTGTTATCGTGCTGGAAATTGCAAAAGCCACACATTGGCCAAATTGAAATTAACGAACACACGCCGTCGTGCATTTCGTTGAAACTCACTGAAGAAACTTTGTGTGGGTTGTCTACAATGTTAATAAGAAGTATTGCACTCGAAAAAACGTTCTAGTGTCAGATTTTGTCCTGGCCATGCATGCATCGACTGTGCATGCCAAATGAATTAACATGAGGCATGCAGGTCATTGGAACCCGCTCAAATCATGTCGGATTACTACAAAGACGATTCTTGTGCCCGAAATTGTCGGTCCACGTCTGTGTTGAGATGAACGAACGAGCAGGTCGTTGAAACCCACTCAAATCATGTCGGATTACTACAAAAGCTCTTTAAATCATAAACAAAAACCAATTCTCAAAGAATACAAAATTAATTTGGTGTACTTTGGAAGCCAATTTTAATTTAATAAAAAAGGTCTGTGTATGTATTAAGTGCTTAGAAAAATATCAAACACAATTAAATACAAGTTTGTCATAGAAATATTTGAGAGAAAAAATAAAATGGCTTCCAATTAACAAGATACATTAAGCTGTTGTAAGTTATAACCAAGAGTTGGGTAAATTAAAATTAATGAATAAAATTAGAAAAATACAACAGAAGTTAAATGATTGTATCTGAAAATAAAAGCTCACATAAGTGCAACAACTTCCACAGCAAATTCTTCATGACCTTCATTATTATTATGGTTCTCACAAAAGGTGACACTAATAACTAATTAAACTAGCAATTAATTAGTTGATCAGACCAACTATTCTACAACACATTGAAACAAATTATAATTAAAACACACACACACACACACACAACATATATATGTTATATGTATATATATTCATATATGATGTATGTATATATAGTTAATAAGTATATATAGCTAGCTTAGCCAAAGGAAGAGCTTCTTCCTTGGGGAGACATATTGGAAGTGGTGTTAGTAGTAGTAGAGAGGGTGGTGGCCCTGATGTTATCCATGGAACTATTGGATGACAATGGTGGTCTTCTTGGAGACGTTGATCTGTCGTCTAATTTGATCTTCTCCACCGGCGATGATCCTAAACCAAGATGATGATGATGATGATGAGGATGATCAATATTTGTTAAAGTTAATGGCTTTGTTTCATGATAAATATGGCTAGGAACATGATTAGAATCAAGATCGCACCCATCTCCTCCTCCTCCTCCTCCTCCTTCAGAGCTGTTGTTGCTAGATAGTACCCCGATATGATGATGATGATGCTCGGGTGGCCGATGATGATGATCGTCTTGGAGGTGGAGTTCGTCGTCTGACCACATTAAGGGGCTCTTTCGGCCCACGGCAGAACCTGTGCTATAACCAAAGTCATCATATGAATTAGTTAATTAAAACTTATTATCACATCACATCTATATAACCATGCATGCAATGCATGCATCCAAAACTAAATAAATTAATCTTCATTTGGTTATAATACGAGAATGATTCTCAACCACTCATCCGGTCAATAAAGGCGGCTTTGACCGTACACTCCCATGAATCGCGTCAATCCTCCGTGATCACGTCCACCGTAACCAAAGATGTGTGGCTAAGATTCATTCTCATATTATCTTAAATTGATGTCATTCTCGTTTGAACCCACCCCTATATATATATAGAGGTGGGTTCATACGAGAAACATGTCAATTTAAGAAAAACTTTTTTTACGTACAAAATCATATATGATTAACAAAGGAAAATCCGGGTATAAAAAACATGTACAATATCATATATGATTCATATAGAAAATCACATATGATTAACAACGGCGCGACTTACCCGTGACTTCAACTCGCAGGTAACTCGCCCGCGTCCCCTTTTTTCCTCGTCAGTACTTAATCATATA
>LUCG01120799.1:0-20246 GCA_001633085.1 Carthamus tinctorius
CCTTTGGCTAGCCCGCCGGCCTCCCTATCCTCGCAGCGGTGCCGCCGGAACCCGGCGGGCCCGACGGGCTTACCCGCTCAAGCCGATCAGCACCGCTGCAGATAGCGTTAGTGGTTTAAAGGAAATTCAAAATAATCCAACTTTTTTGAAAAGTATTAACCCAAATCAAGGTAACTTTTACAAGTTGGATTAGGTTGGCAACTTAGTGGGTTAATACCTAATGATTGGTACATAAATAATTAATTAATTTAAGAAAGACAAAGAAAATTGAAAAACCAAAAAACTTAGAAGCCATTTACCAAATGTTTAGGCCATCAACTATACTTCCTTGTTTCCCCTTTTCTTATCCACTGACACATCAGCGCTACATCATTCTTCCTCTCTTTCTTTTCCCTATTGCTCTCGAGTTTAAAAATTAAGGGAAAAAAATGAGAGGGGAGGGAAGAAAAAGAGAAGAAAGGGTGACTTTTAAGAGAGAAAAAAGAAAAGTTATCCCTAAAAATCATTTTCTTTCCATTCCTTAACAAACTCGAGAACACACTTTTGTTAATTTCATTAGAAATATTTTTTTTCATCCTTTAGAAAAGCTTGAGAAACCCAATATATGTGTCATACCCAATCCAATCTCACCACACATTATTTTATTAAATTATTACTAAAAGAAGAGAGAGATAGAAAGAGAGAAAGGGGGTGGGTGGGGTTTCCTTGCTGGGCCATGGGACTCGATGACACCCACCCCTAGCCGAACCCGCTAGGGGGTTGTTTTGGTGTTCCTTTCATCTACTCCCCGATGGCTAGCGGGTTACCCACAACGGATGGCCTCACTAGGTAATTGCTTTATTGATCAGGACATTACCTTACTTACCTTATCGTATAACATTCTCGACCATCAAATTTTATCGTAGGTAATTGTCTTCAGCTTGGTAAGTACTTACCGGTAAGAGTCATTTCCATCGTTTATTGGATAAAATTTTCGGTCATTGTTATGAATTTTACCAGTCGGTGGTTTTCATCATCAATTGACAATAACTTTAAAAATAAGTGATACCAGTAAACATTTACTCAAAAAAATATTTAGTAAATGATCCCTCAATTTATTTATACAAGAACTTACCCAAAAGTATAACAATTATCAAACATAATTTTATTACTATAAGTCAATTTTCTTTTTTAACTTTTGATGAAGGTTGAGATTGTGAAATGTGAAAAGGAGACCAATAGGAGGTTGTACCTTTGGGAATGAGCAAGAATTGACAAGCTTTAGTTGTGGGTTGTTGGATAGGTGTTTCCACTTTCCACTTCATATAATAATTAATATTAAATATATAAAAGTCAATTTTATTTCCTTTTTTTTTTAGTTTTTTAAGTTGATTTAGGTTGAATTGTGGACTTGTTATTTTTTGTGCAAGCCTAGACTAAAACATACATGGAAGTTGAATAGGGGTTAACTTAATTTTAGGTTTATAAAAATAGTTAAATGATAGTCATCTAGATGAAATTTTAAAACATAAAATCACTTAAAATGCTTTAGGATTTAGATGGCCATTCATGAAATATAGTGATCTTATTTGATAAACATGAAAAATATAATTGAAAAAAAAGCTACAAAAAGCTCTTGAAACGCTACTCCAACTAGCGTTTCAATAAGCTAGTTTATAAGCTAGTACATGTTTGGATGGACCATAAGTTGGGTTTATAAGCTAGCTTATTGAAACGCCGGTTGGAGTAACGTTTCAAGAGCCTTTTGTAGTTTTTTTTTTCAATTATACAATTATTAATATCAATTATCATACCTTACGATACTTTTTAGTCATTTTACATACTCATAAGCTAGTTTTGCCAAACACAATTTATTCATGAGCTAGTTTATCAGCTACTGGCTAGCTTATTAGTCAACAACTAGCTTATCAGCTAGTTTGCCAAACACAGCCTAAACGTTTAGCAGTAGACCTCTACCTTTACAATATATTAGAAACCTACCTTGATGTTAGGTTAGTTGATAGATAAATGTTTATACCTAGAGACCTTTTATACAAGTAGTCGATTCAAATCGTCGAATTTTTTCCTTTGACCTATCATTTTCGAAGTTTCAGAGAACCGAGGTGTACGTAAACTTGTTTGGACAACCATGAGTCCATGATTAAAAAAAGAAAAAAACATGTTATAAATGTGATAAATGGGTACATCAACTAACATTAATTACAAAGATTGTCTCTTATGGTTTATCAAAAACTTGATCTTCCATTACTTTTGATTTCATACATGGATGGATACCCATCCTTATAGGCCCATGGGCCCAAACAAGTATTTATTGAAGCTTTACAAAAGGCCAAATTTAAACCAAGAAGAACTATTTTTTTTTTTTTTTGTAATTTATTCTAATTACTAGATATGTAGATGAGTGAAGCGGGACAAAATATCTTAAGCTATTGAACGGTGGACACTTACAATAAATAATCTTGTTTCAACTTTCATGTATATTTTATTCTCTATTACCCGATTCATCTTTTAGTCACTTTCCAGGACGTCTTCCCAAAATAGTAAAAGCTATTACGACATATGCTTTACACATTTGCAAAAAGATTATTTCTTGGAAAAAAAAAGACTTTAACCATATGCATATAGGTGAACATTGAAAGCAGGTATCTGTTACTGGAACCAGAACCGCTTTAAAATTGTCAATTCCGGAACCAAGACCGGCGCGATCGGTTATGGTTCTGGTTTCGGTTCTCATTTTTTAGAACCGTTAACTGTTGGGTACCCTATGGGATCGCTACTTTTTAATAAAAATCATTCATATGTTTATTACATTTAAATATTTAATAAAATTAAAATTTAAACCATGGAGACAGACGAAAACTGAAATAAATTGTAAATCATGGATAGGGGTGTAATCGAGCCGAGTTGAGTCGAGTATCACCAAGCTCAAACTCGAACTCGACGCTACTACGCGAGCTCGATCGAGCTTAAAGTTTCAAACTCGAGCTCGACTCGATAAGGTACTCGACACTTTCGAGCTCGACTTGACTCGACTTGGTTAAGTGCTAGAATATATATATATTTTTTACAATTTAACGATGCATTTTAACGATTTGAACGATACAAAATAGAGAATATCTACGATTCAGTCAGTTTACAACACAATGTGTAATTACTACAAGTTGTAACATTTGGTTTTTTTGATTCCGGGGGTTTAATGGTTTATTTTTATAGTATGCTTAAAAATTTTAATAGTTATAAAGATGATGGATAAAAACTACAAGTTTATAAACTTGAGTTCGATTAGGCTCGCGAGCCTATCAATCCGAGTAATTCAATACTCGAGCTCGGCTCGTTAAGGTACTCGAGTAGCTCGAACTCGAGCTCGACTATCGTAACTGCGAGTCGACTTCGAGTTTTTTTTCGAATCGATCTCGCATAACTCGCGAGTTGTCCCGGCTCGATTACAACTCCTTGTTGGAACGTTATCCAAAAACTCATCAACACGGATTCCGCCATGCCACAGAATAAATGGCTCTGCTTCACTTCTCATTTGCTCCGGTGGTGGCCGGAAACACCACACGCCGCCACCGGATTTCCTCCTCCTCCTCCGGCGACCGCCAGGCTCTCTTCAGTCGCATCGCTCCTGTTTACGATAACGTACGCCATAATTCTTCTTTCTTATTTTCATCTCAATTTTTCAGAATTTTACTTCTTACCATAAATCTCCTGCATTCGCGGTTTTTTCAACAGCTGAACGATGTATTCAGCTTAGGGCAACATCGGATATGGAAACGGATGGCGGTTAGTTGGAGCGGGTAACCATTAAGCCCCCCAAACTCCTTCAATTTCATGATTTCTAATTCTCCCCAAAATATGTGTTTTTAGGGATGGTAACGGTCGAGTTGGGTTGGATTGGGATTCAACCCATGTACTAAGTGGGTTGAAAATTTCAACCCAACCCGACCTGTTTAATTAGATGGGTTGAGATTTTCTCAACCCAACCCAAGTTGTTATTGTTGTGTGGATGGGTTAATAGCGGGATGGCCTGTTTATGACTTTTTAAACACAACCGGTCAAGGCTGTGTTTGGCAAACTAGTTGTAGCTGATAAGCTAGCTTATAAATAAATTACGTCTGACAAAAACTAGCTTATGAGTATGTTAAATGATAAAAAATGATATCTTGGGGTATAAGAGTTGATATTAACAAGCGTATAGTTGGAAAAAGCTATAAAAATTTTCTAAAACGCTACTCCAACCAGCGGTTCAGTAAGCTAGCTTATGGTCCATCCAAACATGTACTAGCTTATAAGCTAACTTATTTTTGCCAAACACAACCTAAATAAATGGGTTAAACCTCGGTTGACCCAATTAATTTTAAAGTTTTAAATAAAACATAATCATAAATGCAAATAAAAATGTTTGAAGTACGGAAAGGAAGCGGCTAGGGTTCTTCACTTCTTCATATTTCATATTTGAATTTACTTAAGTTATGTAATGTTTATAATTAAATAAGGATATTTTAATTAAAAATAAAAATAAAACTATATATATTTTAAACAGGTTGAAAATGGGTTGAAAACTCGTTGTAAACGGATCAAATTCTCAACCTAGATGAACCCGTTTAAATAAATGGGTTAGGTAGGTTGACCCATTTAACTTAAATGAGTTGAAAATCTCAACCCAACCTGCTAATTTTGGGTTGGCTGGTTGGGCCACTTTTTGCCACCCCTAGTGTTGTGGAATTAGGAGTAATGTGTGTGTGTGTGTGTTTTTATGTGTTCTAGAATCTGAGTGCAAGTATTGATGTTTGTGTGTGTGTGTGTTTGAATGTTAGGGCAAAAGAAGGGAGCAATGTGTTGGATTTGTGTTGTGGAAGTGGAGATTTGGCATTTCTCTTGTGTGAGAAGGTTGGAATCCATGGCCAGGTTGGTTGTTTTTATTCACTTTTTTCCCCTTTCTGCATTCAGTTATTATATAGTGATCTTGTAATAAGTGATCTGGACCGTTGATCACTTTTAGTCTCATGCCCGCCCATGAATTGAATTGCTTTTCTCACGGGAATTGATCTAGTGCATCTCATTAGTTTTGATCTACAACTAGGATTGATCCAAGGGTTTAGATCTCTTCTTACGCTTCTCGCCTTAACTTCCATTCTCACTGAAATCTAACCCCCCTTTGTAATGCTTAAGATTATTAATGTTTTTATCGCAAAATAAGTGGCAAAATTTCGATCGGATTTAACCTTTTTGCTTGTTAGTGATCTTAGAGATTGGCGATATGGATTTTAGTCTACGTGATTGTTGTTGGAGTCCCATAGCTTTATATATGAGAAATATATGGCTTATTCAGTAAGCCTTTAAGGGGGAGCTTTATGCAGAAAGGCAAGTTTTTTTTTCTCCAAACCCACCACTCTCGATTAAAAAACACGCTCATTCCATCTATATGCAAAAACCCTCATAAACAAAAACCTTCCCATTCTACATAGACAAATTAATTCACACATACAACTTTATCCATACAGGACCTAATGGAAAACCAACCAAACACCCCCTTAGTCTTTTGATCAATTGATCAAGTTCAAATGAACCTAATTCATGGGGAAAATTCAAATGAATCTAACTCAGTTAATCCTATGCAAGAAACTCCTACATATGTGTTGAATGGTCGATGAGATTGGATCATTCATCTGTGAATATGTAGTAGTTATCATAGAAATGCCACAAACAAGCCCAATATCTTCAATTCTTTCCACAATTTGCAGGTTACTGGCCTTGATTTCTCAAGAGAACAACTAATGGTGGCTTCATCTCGGCAGCAATCACGCTCAAAAGCCTGCTACCGTAACCTTAAGTGAGTACATATTGTGTTGGAAACCAAGAACTTGCATGTTTCATGGCTTACTGGTGATCGTGTTTATAGGTGGGTGGAAGGCGATGCAGTTGATTTGCCATTTCCCGACTGCCATTTTGATGCAATTACCTTGGGTTATGGGCTGCGGAATGTGATTGACAAATATAAAGCGATGAAGGAGGTACATCGAGTTCTAAAACCAGGGTCTAAAGCATCGATCCTTGACTTCAATAAAACCACCGATGAATTTAGGACATCTTTTCAGGTTTGTTTTTCGTATTAGATATTGGTTGGTTTGCATGAGTTGTTTTAAAAAAATGACTAGTGTCCATTTTGCTTGCGGTAATGCAATAACTTAAAGGCAACTTAAAGCCTGTTTGGTTTGCGGGATTTGGTAGGATTTGGAATTGAATTCCATTCCGATCCTGTGTTTGGTGTGAAGAAAAGTTTGGTTTTGAAATCCTGGGACAATCAATCCCTTGGGGGCGTTTGGTTTGATGGAATGGTTTTGAGGGATTTGGATTTCATGGAAGGATTTGGAATTGGTGGGATTTGGATTTTGAAGGATTTTGAAATTGTTGGTGTGTAGGATATGCAATGGGATTAAATTCCATTTTTTAATAATTTATAAAAACAAATTATAAGTAAATATAAAAAACTTAAATTATAAAACAAATGTTTTCAACGTATTTAATGCATTACTACATACAAATCCTACGAAATCCTGCGGAATACCAACAACCCCCATTGGATTTCCAAATCCCATGTTAGTGAGATTTCGAATTCAAGCAATCCTTCAAACCAAACATGAGGTTGGAACGGAATTGAATTCCAAAACCCTCCAAATCCTATCTAATCCTACAAACCAAATGGGACCCACATTCTGGTAATACGACATTTAAACGTCTTACGTGTTTTTGTGCAGGGGTTGATTATAGATAACATAATCGTGCCTGTAGCAGCTAGTTATGGTCTTTCTGAAGAGTATCGATATCTTAAGAGGTCAATTCAAGAATTTTTAACAGGTTGGTTCTTATTGTCACATCAATATTTGCTTCAATTCATTTGTATCATTTCCCTTCTTTGTGGGCCGTATCTTTGTTTCTTCTCATACCTAAGATCACAACTACAAAGTGGTAGCGTGGTGGATAAAGACAAAGGGATGATGAAACCAACAGGAGTTCAAGTCCTGCCATCTAAATACTTTGTAGACACTAGGGGGGTGTTTGGTTTGCGGAATGGAATTTGATGGAATTGGAATCCATCAAAGAAATTTGACTTTCAATGAATTGGAATGGAGTTTGATGGCATTTGACCATGGGTTTGGTTGGTAGGAATTCAATTCCTTCACTTAAGTCGAGGAATGATGGATTCCTTAAATTGTGGAATTCAAAGGATTCCATCTGGTTCATTCCGCGAACCAAACATCATTAAGGAATTTGGTCAAAAGACATTCCAATTCCATCAAATTCCTTTGAATTCCGCGAACCAAACAACCACTAGGAAATTTACCACCGGAATCTGGGTGAAGCCTACAGTCGCAACTTGTCGTGGGATTGGTCTGGGATCACCCATTTTCCAAAAAAGAAATCACATATTGGCTTCTTCTCATGTTGTATAAATGGGACCCACAAAATGAAAATTTTAAACCAGTGAATGATTTGGTCCTCGACTCCTCGTGTATGCTCACTTGTGAATAATTCTTTACCGAATAGGAGAGGAGTTGGAGCATCTTGCTTTAGAAGCAGGGTTTTCAAGTGCTGAACATTTCGAAGTTGGTGGAGGATTGATGGGCAACTTGGTTGCTACACGATAAAAGTGTCATACGAGGAGATGTAAACATCGCCAACTAATGGTTTTCGTAACAAAAGGTTCGAAACCATAACTTGGTTCTAAAACTCCAATTGCTTCATTCATGGACACTTGTGTTTCATAAGCTTGTTATATGTATGTTTCTTAGCTACAATAATTTTGTATCCTTCTCTTTCATTATTCAGTAATGCACAATATAACCAAACTAAACCAGCCCAACATGGTATATTTAGGTGTATAACCTTAACTGAGAATTTAATTAAATTCATGACCTTCTGACAGATTTGAGAAACTCACTGCTTAACAAAACATTGCCACTTCCGCACACAATAATGCATAGAACCTTGCCTCTTGGATTTAAAAACACTTATTAGGAGATCATTTAGCTGAATAAGCACAATATATTTACTTGAGATTTTAATTAAATCCATGACCTTCTCATCATGAGTGTGAAGCCATTTTTTCTTGAACTACAAATCATCAAAGGTCATATATCTAAAAATATCTCTATTTCTATACACAACAATATAATTCACAAAAAATAAGATGTATATTCTACCTAACAAGAATACATAAGATCCTTAGGGGGAATGTTGGTGAGATATGTTACCTTGGGTAGAAATGACTGTGGGAAACTGTAGCAAGCGAAGAAGATGAATCTTCGCGGTTATGGTACTTCAGCAAGTTTTGAGTGATCTCGTTGAGTTCCATGGTTTTATCGTCGATAAAAGGGGGATTAGAAGGGGCAGGTAAGGGTTCGTCATCCTTTGCTAACATTTTTAGCACCATCGACATTGGTGGTCTTAAAGATGGAGCTTCTTGAGTGCAAAGGAGGCCTACATGTATCGCTTTTAAGGCCTCTTTCCGGAAATTGCTGGTGGGATAATTATGCATCATTAGGTTCGGATCGAAGATTTCCTCCACTGTACCTTGCTGGAAATGCTTCCATGCCTGTTTTCATCCAAATAAGACAGTAGGAATGAATGCTTTCATGTTTGGATTAATTCAAATTTGTTTGATTACTTCCTTATCGGGAGGTTCATTGGAAAACCTAAAAAAAAGGGAAAACCGAGGAACACTCTCATAGCCCTCCATCTGGACCGTATGCACTTGTGCATAGCAGTAAATTAAGATGTTTTTTTGGTTTTTATGCACACGTGCATTATGCACCTGTACATATCACAAATTACGTATATGCACAAGTGCATACGGTCCAGATGGAGGGCTACGAAGGTGTTCCTTGGTTTTCCGTTGAACCTCCCTTTATTCCCCTAATCCTATTATAAGTGCAATGTTTGATTAGAGTTGGTTTCGGTAAGAATAGTAGTCATGAGAAAGGTAAGAAGGAATCTCCACTCTTGGATCAGTCGTAATTGAGGATCAATTAGAAATACCCTTCTAAGCTAATTCATGGGTTATTTTGGGACTTAATTTGAAACATTAGATCAACAATAATTAAAAGTGATCAAGGGTCCAAATCCCTTCTTATACTTCTCATATTAACTCCTATTCTTACACGATCCTTCGTTTGTTTGATTAAGGGGCCATTTACCTAATGTTTGCCGGATGTCACCTTACTGGGTGAGAATGACAAGGACCTAGAATCTTACTTGGTAAGATGCATAGGAAGGAGAAACAATCTTATGTAGTGAGGGAGGGAGTAGACTCTTACCCGATAAGTGTTTACTGGGTAACAGACGCTTACGAGATGCATAGTGTTAGAAAATGCGTACCCTTTGATAATCAGACTGATATCATCATTTTTGGTAGGCAAATATGTGATTGTAACTTGAAAACTTTCTAGAAATGGGAAATGATCATGGGACAAAGGGAGTGGTTATCTACTCTATCCATCACAGAATAAGGTGTTTGTTTTTTAAGAGGTCTGAAATCTGAAATCTGATTTCACATCTAAATAATAAGAGGTGGATGGTGCACCTCTTAAAATTTTAGAGGACGGTAAGGGGTTTTCAGATCTTTTTAAAAATAAAATAAACGGTTTTAAGTTTGCAAACCTCTTAATTTTCAGACTTAAAAGATAGGTTTCAAGAGGTATTAAAAAAAAACAAGCCCTTAAGTGTCACAATTCTATTTTTAGTTTGTTATATCCTTTCAAAAGTAAATGTCTACTTTCCTATTTTACCCTTTTGTTATGAGATAGAGAAATTCATTACTCGTTATATTATTGATGGTAAATTTGTCATTTAGTTGATTAAAAAGTGTAATAATTACACATCTCTATATCTTTGTGCGATTTTCATAGTTGGCATTTATTTTGGGATGGAGGGAGTTTTAGATGAAGTTTTTATACTTACGGTAGCCACTAAGCTTTCGGTATATTCGGTGGTTTTGCTTCTGTTGTTTTCGATTCCAGTGACCACCTCCAGCACCAACACACCAAAGCTATAGACATCTGCTTTCTCGGTTAACTGGCCATGGGCTAAGTACTCTGGGGCCATATATCCTCTGGTGAAATTGAAATAAGAAAGACAAAGTTAGCAGATTATTTAGTAGGGCCTAGTTCAAATAAGAATACTAAATCTAGTGAGAATCTAAGGAAAGAAGATCAAGGGAAATTTCATATGCAAATCGTTGAAAAAATACACAAAAAAATCTATTTGGAAGTCCATATGTGAACCGACGTTACAAAGTATTCATATAGGTTCACATATCTATTTCAAATAGATTTTCTTCAATGATTCATGTATGGAACTTCCTTTCTTACCTTACGATATTTAGCCTTCTTATTTGAACCTAAATCTAGCAAGTGATTCAATAGATGGATCAATAAAGGTATGCTTTTAAATGCTCCCTTTTGGCTCCTTTTGTGCATTCCTATATCCAGCAAGTAGTTTTCCCCTTTCTTGTTACACAAAAGCATTATATAACAATGGTAGTGTTAACGCACCAAAGTCCAAAGCAACAGGCTGGCCCAATAACTTTGGATCTGACTTAAAACTATGGTGGAAGTTATTTGTAGCTCACAACTTGAGACTTGTAAGGAGCTCACAAATCCCATTTTCTATTCACATGGGACGAGTTGTTACATACTCCCCCACTTAACTGCCCTGTCTAGAATCTTCCTTCTTGTAATTGACGATGTGGAATTCGCCTAAGATGTTACAAACACCTCCCTCGAGAACTCATCATACTCGATGGGCCCACCATCCTAGTGGTACAAGAATCGGTTATGAGGCCATTTATAACACCCCAAAGCCTAAAGCAACAGGGTGGTCCAATAACTTCAAATCCAACTTAAAACCATGGTGGAAGTTATTGGTAACCCACAACTCGAGGCTTATAAGGAGCTCACAAATCCCATTTTCTATCCACGTGGGACGAGTTGTTACATGGTAGGTCAAAAAAGGTAACCAAAGTAAGGTACTTACAAAGTTCCTGCAATAGCGGTGCTGATATGACTCTTGTCATCTTGAAAAGACCTGGCCAACCCGAAGTCAGCGATTTTAGCACGAAGCCTCAAGTCTAATAAGATATTAGCCGCTTTAATATCCCTGTGAATAATCCGGATCTTGGTATTCTCGTGAAGGTAAACCAGTCCTTCGGCTGTACCAATGATGATCTCAAATCTCTTCTCCCAGTTTAGGTCCTTGCCTTTTGTTGCATCTGTAGAGTTTACAAATTATTCACACATATATATAATATCAAGTCGTTATAGCTTCATGATTTCAGAATCATCAGAAAGTTTTTAGCTTACCAAAAATGAAGATGTCGAGACTCATGTTGGGTAGATATTCGTATACAAGAATGCTTTCGGGTCCTGAACAGCTGCATCCTAACAGCCTCACTAGGTTTTTGTGTTCAACGCTACTAATAATGTTAACTTCGTTATAGAAATCTGCTGCTCTGAATTTATTGTTGAAGAAGAGTCTCTTCACAGCTATTTCTCGTCCATCCGGAAGAACCCCCTGAGAGAAATTTCGTTGTGGAAATTAGTTTACATAAAGGGGTCTACAAGAAAAAAACTTAATCCTTAAAGCCACAAGAAAAGTTTATCTGAATTCGATGTGGTTGTACCGGTACGAGGAACAGGACATGACTGGACAAAACAAAAGACTGAGTGGGACCAATGCGACTTTTTTTGTGCCGACCAATTAGGTGGAACAAAAGATTAGGGTGTTGATACATGATAGGTAAATTACTAAACTACCCATGTCAAATTAAAACCCTAAAATCTTCCGCGACTCTTTCACTCGTCTGTCCAGTCTTGTCTAACCCTGTTTGCATACCAAAAGCACTCTACAGTTCTACCTTGTAGACGGTCCCGAATCCTCCTTGTCCTAGCTTATTGGACTCGTCCCAGTTATTTGTCGCTTTCTCAAGAGTCGAGTATTTGAAGTTCAAGCTACTATCGATAAGTATCTTTGCTAGTTTATCGGGATTATAAGAACCTGAAACATTAAGCAAACATTAGTTTCTTGCACATATTGTACGGATTACGTAGAAACTTTACATGGTTCAAGCTAGAGATGCACAAGGCCAAAACTTTTTTGGGCTCGGGCCTTCTAAGCCCGTTTTCAATGAGCAGAAAAATAAATCCAGGGCTATGCTTTGGGATTGAAAAAAGGCCCGATAGGACTTTTCTGGACCTGGCTCGAGCCAGCCTTCTAAGCCCAAGTCGGTCCCGGTCCTGGAACAATGTTGTCGTAACCGGTACCGGGCCGGGCTGGGCCTTGTTTTTGGTGGATATCCATAACCGGGCCGGATTCATTTGACCACGTCTAATTCTCTAGTTTAAATGGTGTAGAATGGTTTATACCTTTTCTCCTCTGCTGTATATATCTTCGTTTCCGGATGTATAAAACAATCATGGAAGCAACCGTGAAAACCAGCAGAGAACTCACAACAGATACAACAATAATTATTATCTTTCCTGCAAAACCCATATACACACATAAGGGCGTATTAACATTCAGTCTGGATAATCCTGTATTATACACATAGATTGAATAATATAGCATTCATACTGAATGTTGTATTATTCACCATGAATAAAGCATGAACATTCGATCTGAATATTCCTGTATTATTCAGACTGAATGTGACACGTGACACATTCTCGGTTGTCCTCATGTTGCTATTTTATAGATGATTTCATTAGAAAAATCTCTATTTTGATTCAATTCTATTCTTGTTACCTCTATTGCTGCTGCTGTTTGTGGCCGGTAGAGGATTAAGAAAATTACTGTCCGAATACCTCATGAAACATCCCGTATTCAAAGCCCGGCCCTCGGACCACGGCAAGCATCTCGATATTGATGCCGATGCGTTCTCCAAGCACGCCCTACACGAGCTCGGACTCAAAGTCTTCCAACATTCCGCCAACACATATACCGACCTATTCTCCGTCGGCACTAACACCTCCTCCCTAGCGAAATAATCCCCGTTTCTTAACGCATTCGAAATCGCATTCGACACCGCCCGCCGTGTCGAATCCCCAAAGGATCCACCGTGTCTCGTCGTATTCCCGCAAACGGCCGTGTCGTTGGGGCCTGTGTACTCCTCAAAGAAGCTGTAGTTCTGGAGCCGCATAAAGCAGCCGTCGAGGTAGATCCGCCCCCCGATTCTCGGAAAGCAGCCGGGGAGCACGGTTCGGGCCTCCGCGTAGCACAAGATGCAGTCGTCGGACGAGAGATCGCTGTAGCATTCGGCGATCGCGTGGTTGTTGTCGACCCCGGTGCCCACGGTGGCGGTTGCGTTGTGTGAGGTTCGCATCGCGGTGCTGATGATTTCCATCGTTCGGATGAAGTTTTGGACGAAAACCGATTGGTTGTACTCCAAGGTGGTGTCGCAATACGTGCTTATGATTTGGGCTCTGGCATTGCCCTCCGATCTTGATACGAGTAGTGTAATTATGATCGAAGCGATGAGGATTAAATTTGTCTGTGTTGATTTCTCCATCTTCTAGTAAATCAAATCTGTACACTGAAAAAGTTGAGAATTTGAAGTCACCAAATGGGTTGCTTTCATGTTTATAGTTAGATAGGAAATAAATGCAAAATAAGCACCATAACCATGAAAGCAACCACTGGTTAAGGATCAGGGGACAGTAGTGGAAATCTCTATCTTTTCTGGGTTTAAAACCCAACCGTTGCTAAAACCCTGATGATCATGGAAGTTCACGTAAACTAGCTTCAGGCTACTTGTGGTCGTCCAAGGGTTTAACCGGTGTGGGGAAATTGACCCGGATGCCCATGATTAAAAAAAAGTACGATGCTTATGATTATAATATTTACCGCATTCAAAAGATACAAATATATATCACTTCTCACAGTTCTCACAAAAATGATGTGAATCAAATTCTATTATACAATAACATCAATTTTCTATAGAAAATTACTCTTTTTTAAAGATCTTTTAAAATCTAGAAATATTAGGTGTAGTAAAGCGCCATTTACTTAAACGCTTACCCGGTAAGCGCTTATTGATAAAAGTTGACACACTACCTTGCTTTATCATATATGACACAATTTACCCCGTAAATAATTACCTGGGTAGGGGTTGTCATCCTCACTTACCGGATAAGACCCTTCACCTTTATCATTGCTCCTACCAGGTAAGATTCTCGGCTCTTGCCATGTTCACCGGTAGGATATGTGCCCCAACAAGAACTTACAGGGTAAATAATTAGAGGCCATTTACCAAACACTTACTAGGTATGCGTTTACCAGCAATGACATTACCCTCACTTACCTTATCGTATAACATTCTTGACCATCAAAATTAATTGTTGGTAAGCGTGCTTACTGGGTAAAAGTCATTTTCATCACTTACCGGGTAAGACTCTCTCAGTCACTGTGACCTTATCATGGCTCTTACAAGTTACGATTCTCGATGGTTTCTATGCTCATTTGGCAAGGATTGTAAGGTAAGTGATACCAGTAAGCGTTTACTTCATTGTTTACTAAACGGACGAAGGATTTAAATGTTTGAAATTGTAAGGGAAAAAAGAAATTAAAAGAAAAAGTGGGAGACCTAACTTCTTTGTATAACCAAACATCGTGATGCAAATCCAAGTAGAAAAACAAATACGATATCTATAAAGTTCAATGAAAGAGATCCTAAAATAGAATTTTTAATGTCGGTTGGCTGTTGAAAAATTTAATGTTTATAAAGAAAACTTTAATGAAACTAACTAATTTCTTAACACCCCTAGCTAGAAAACATGGAGATTGGAGAGACGTTTTAATTGGTGTTTGTTTGAGATATAAAAGTGAAACCAAATTAGCATGTTTTATTTTGATTGAATAGTACAAATCATGTCTAGCTCAGTTAGTCTTCCTAAGGGCGGTAATACTGTGGATGGTATCCCAGTCTATCCGGGTTCGAATCCAAGGGGAATCGAATTTGAGGGCATGAGGAGTATCTAGTCTTTGGGCTGGTCCAGTTATAGACTGGGCCGCCCCCACAAGCCCAGTCAAAGACTGTGATTGGGCTCTAGGTCCGACGTAAGTTGGGCCGGGAAAACGGCGGATTAGTGGGCTGTCCTTGGATGCCCGATACCGCCGGGAAGGCGTACGTGATGGGTAAAGGAAAAATGTTTGTTTTGATACTCATTAAAGCGTAGATAAGACGAAAAAGAGCGATGAAAGAAAAACAAATGGACAGTTATGGCAATTGATCACCATGTGATTTTACATTGTACAATAAATGATGTATTATAACTAATGTTGGCAATGAAACGATTTTAACAAAAAATTAATTTTCTCTTTCATTTTAATATTCACGTTACCTTCAAATTTTGGAATTTTCATTTTAATATAATTCTTTCAAAACTTCCTAAACAAGGAACAAATAGCAATAAAAGAATTTAAACACTCAGGAAAATAAGTTATTTGAGTATATTTTTTTGACCCGGAACCAAATGGGCAACCGACTAATCTCCCGCGTCCATGAACCGGTCCTATGGATCGGCCCATGAACTCGACCCTAAACCAGCCCTATGGACCGATCCAAGAGCTTGGTACCGCAGAAGTCGTCCCTCACAGGGTTCAAACCTTGGCCAACCCTGGATACCATCCAAGGAAGACACAAGAATGTTACTTCCATCCACTAGGCTAGACCTTCTTTGATAAGTTATCTGAGTATACATATTAAATATTAAATGTATATGTTTGATTATTTGACATACTCATATATTATGATGACTATGAGATAATATTTTATATGATTTCTTTCATTCAAAGTTAGAATTTTATATGTCGATTTTAGAGTTCTTTTTTTTTTTTTTGCCTTTTCCTTTTTCTAGTGTGGGCCTGGTTATATTACATGTTTCGTTTTAAGTTTTCCAACCACCTCTGCGGTGCCCATTTTCAAAAAGGTTGCGGGCCCATCTAGCCTACAAAGTACTATCCTACGAAAAATAATAAACGAAATAAAATTAAAAAAAGTTTAAAAGATTAAACATCAAAATAAAATGCAATACAGCCAATGGCATTAAATAACGTTTATATAACATTATATTAGATTGTTCTTTGTTGGATAATAATCTAAATACTAGTTATTTTTAGTTATTTAATTGTACTTATCCTGCCATTTTTGATTAAAAAAATGGTACATGTTTACAAACTTTTCTCCTTCCATAGTAGTATGTATTGCTTTATTACAAAAACTAGGTTTTAGCCCGGTGTAATATACAGGGTAACTTAAAAAAATTAAATCATGTCAGAAAACCTATATTACAAATATAAATGATCATTGATACACAAACTACATATTTACATATTGAAAAAACCTTGAACCTATTGCGATTGGATGAAGAAATACTATGATTCTAACAACGATCAGATGAGAGGATTGCTATGAAGAAGCGAAATGGAAGGGACGGTGAAAGAGAATGCAGAGAGATATTATCTTATATAAATTTTATGTTTTTAAATTTTAAATTTTAATATTTATAAGAAATAGATAGAGATGACAATGGAAGGAATATATATAGCAGCAAAAAAGAAGACATAGAGATAGAGAGATGGTCTTGATATATTTTATATTTTAATATTTAAAAAACATTCTTAAGCAATTGAGTATTTTAATAAATAATTTT
This sequence comes from Carthamus tinctorius, assembly GCA_001633085.1. NCBI lineage: Eukaryota > Viridiplantae > Streptophyta > Magnoliopsida > Asterales > Asteraceae > Carthamus > Carthamus tinctorius. The sequence goes on from LUCG01120799.1 coordinate 16,707, forward strand.
GTTTTATGTCAGGTTTGTTTTTATTTTTAATTTATTAATAATACAATTTATAAAGTACTAAGTATAAATATAATTTAATTAGTCAAAGTTATATTAATTAGTCAAACTCGTGTTTTTACTAAAATTAATTAGTCAAAATAATTTTCATACGCAAAGCAAAAATTAACCTTAATAATTAAAATTTTGATGATTATCTTGATTATATTTTATACTTTTATATATTTAAAATAAATTAGTGAAATTAACTTGAACAATTCAAATTTCAATAATTATCTTGATATATTTGATATATTTANTAGTGAAATTAACTTGAACAATTCAAATTTCAATAATCATCTATTTAAAATAAATTAATTGAATTTATTAAGTAAATGTCATGTGTCAATCAGATAGGCTTAAATGAACCAAAAGTGAAAAANCCAGGTTCAAGTTTAGGCGGTAAAATACTGAATTAGGCTCACGAGAGAGTGACACGTGGCGGCCCAGTTATTCATTTATTATATATAGATATAAAAAGTTCTGCACAGGATCTTATAAATCTCCTAGAAAAAATGGATTATAATGATTTTTTAGCTTTCAGTATTTTGTAAGTTAAGGCTATGTTTGGCAAACTAAGCTGATAAGCTAGCAAGTAGCTAATAAGCTAGCTTATGAACAAATCATGTTTGACAAAAACTAACTTATGGGTATGTAAAATGAGTAAATAGGTATATTAGGGTATAATAACTAATATTAATACAGAGGGCTAACTCCCAGTAGCTTATCAATAAGCTAGCTTATAAGTTACTTTGTGTTTACCGAACAATTCCTACATATTTAAGAATTGACAATAACAAGTATAACTCTACGTTAATTTCTCATTATAGCAAGTAATCCTACATTCCTACCAGAAACTTCCTTTTCTCAAGATTTAAAACCATAATTAAATAATTAATTAAACTGATTCTCTGAATCTGTATGCATAAACAATTTTAACTAATCAATGGCATACAGATTCAGAGATTGAAAATGGTAACATCATCTAACTAAAAAGTCGATGATCTTAACAGAAGTGGAATGACTTGAGATTGAAATTCATATCTTAAGAATAAGATATGATCAAATGCAATAAACTTAATTAACAATACGTCTGTTTTAACCTCATCATCATCAATTCATCATCATCATCTTACTATTATTATTTTGCTGAGCAATTATCTTATAATCAAGGCATTTGATGAACTTAATGATCGATTTCGATTCAGTAAATTAACCGCAGAATTAATTATGTAGTTCTATTAAGCTTATCTAATCTAATCTAATCAAACTAACAAATCATTTCCATAAGAAAATCTCTCTTTTCTCAAGCTCTAATAATGGAACCTACCTAAACTAATAATTTTTAGCACAGAAGCAAATCAAAATCAAAATTCGTAATCAGCTCGTGCAAACGACTTCAATCAATGTTATGTATGAACGAACCAGCATAGAATCGAGATTCATCGATCAAAACACTAAAACGCGATGATTATCTACATCAAAATAACTTTAAATCTCGCTAGAAATTAACCAGAAGAATATAGTTTCATGAGATCGAAGATCAAACATACCTTTTTGAGTTAATCTGACTGCATTTGAATGACGAAATCCAGCTCTGAAAGGCGGATTTGGATTGGAATTTCGTTCGATCGTCTTCAGTTCCTTCGTCTGTCTGAATTAAGATAGGAGGTTGAAGAGTAGGTGACGTGATGTAGATATAGAATCTGTATGTATCTGTCTCTGTGGGTGTATTGACTGAGATGAGTGGTTGAGATCACTTCTCTACTTCGCATTTTTTTAGCACTTCTCATTTGAACCTAATACTATATATATATATATATATATTCAAACTCGCCTGTGTATGGTGGCGAATGGAGAAAGTCTATGGACTCTGTACGGTCAATAATTTGTGCTTTCTAGAAGTTATCTAAATTCTCTCAAGAATAAATTATATTCCTAGTCCCCCTGGTTTGTTAAAAATTTCTATTCTAGTCCCTATAACTTTTGTATTTTTCATCGTTATAGTTTATCATTATTTTGAGGGTTATCTTCACCAAAATGTATCCAACTTTACTCTTATTCCTATCTTGTTTATCCAACTTCAAAATGTACTATTGTATGTGCTATACTTTCAAAAAGTGCTATTGCATGTATTATACTTTTAAAAATGTGTTGTTGTATGTACTATACTTTTAAAAAACATGCTATTGCATGTACTATTTCAACAGTAAATAAGTACAATATTACATACAATAGCACATTTTGAAAGTATAGTACATACAATAGCACATTTTAAAGTTAGATACTAGGAATAAAGGTAAAGTTGGATACATTTTGATAAAGATAGTTCTTATTTTTATACTCTATTAAAACTTAGATTGATTTTTTCATTTATAATTGATTTATAATCCATCTCTTTTTAGTCTCTCATGTCTTACTTGTAGTAATTAGCATCAAGTCATCAATGATAAAAATAGAAAGAAATTATATAGGGAAAAAACTATGATTTCAAAATGATGACTATCTTTACTTGTAAGAACATTTCCAATAGCTCCTCCAAAATATAGAAAATGATTGATCTTGAGCCATTATTTTGCTCCAACAACTTGTTTGTCTAAAACAATTCAGGATTGCCTTCTTGTCATGTCCAATTATGTTTCTTTTAAAAGTATATAGCAATTATATACGACAAATGCAACAAAAAAACTCACACACCCTCCTCGCATTTGGTGAGGTTTGAACTCTCTGACCTCCTAAGAGGCCTAGTTATCCAATTATGTTTTACCAAATGCTACCATAGGAAACCTACCTTCAAGGAGAGTAATGTAAACATTTATTTGGCTCACTTAACAGTTGAGGCCACATGAAGATGGGGGACACGGATCGAACCCAAACCATGTCTTATATCAGAGCAAACTCGTTCAACTCTTTTACCAACTGAACTACATGTCAAAGACGACTCTTCCATGCATCATGAACACTTAGAAAAATGTCAATACAAATAACTTAATTCCAATTTGTCTAAGTATTAGGTAGGACAATGATATGAAGTTAGTAGGGTGTAATTGCTTTTTACATTTTCTTACTAATAGTCATTTGCAGTAACATAAAATAATAGATTAAAGAAACTTTCACCCCTGTAATGGCATTCAAACACAACATAATAATTGACATAAAAGAGTAGAGAGTAGCCAAGCAAATAAGTTTTCAACTTAGTGGCCCATGCCCATATAACTAGCCTACAAACATATTTAAATTGCCCTTCATTTGACATTTTGATCTAAAGAACAAAACTAAAGCCCATATTTTGGACAAAAATACAAAAAAAAAAAGCCTCTTTATTACAAGTCCTCAAAAACATGGCAAGTACACTACCCCTTTCTACTAATTGAATCTAGGTACATGAGTAGAAAAAATCATAAACTCTAAATACAAAAAAGAAAAAAAAGAAAAATCCTTAGGTGTGTTTAGTTGTGGAAAAATTTTCTGTTTTCCAGAAAAATTTTCTATGAAAAATGAAAA
>LUCG01120844.1:0-10290 GCA_001633085.1 Carthamus tinctorius
GTTTAAGGACCAAATCCGTAATTTTCGTCAAACCTTAAGGACCAAATCCGTAATTTACTCTTTACTCTATAAAGAACATCGCTAAATTTTAAGGGGAAAAAAACCTTTAAATTTGGATATACTATAGTTAAAAGCAACTTTGGTAAACAATTATCTCATCCAACTCCATCCCGTAATAATCGTCCAATAATTGATATCTGCAAAATTACACACACGGAATCATTCTAAACAAAAACATCCTTCCTTCATCACCGACTCTTTCGATTGGACTCATCATCCAAACTCTCAAATACCCAAATAAATAATATATTCCAAATTATTAAATGTCTATGAAGAAGATGGAATCTGATGTTTCCATCCAAATTCACCTAAAACCCTAGCTTCATCATCACACATATCATTCAAGAATTCAACATCATAGGATCATAATAACCCTTGGTGGGTTTCTGGATTCAGAAAAGAAAGATGTTGAATCTTTGGGTGTTCTTTTCTACTTTTGGTTGTTTAATGGCTTCTGGGGTGTTTGCTAATGTTGTTTTAAGGGGGAATGGTGTCACCTTCTCCTTCAATGATATTGCAGCTAACTTTGGTAAGTTTTTCTGATTTCTATGCTTGATTCATTCATAATGATTTCCCTTAAAAAAAAAAAACTGTTGGATTGAAATTAAGAAGTGGTTAAATTATCAATTTAGGTTAATTTGAAGGTTTGATGTTATATTTGCTACTTACTGAAAAAGGGGTTTTAGTTTGACTTTTTGATGTCAAACATGTTGCTTTTGAAATACAGATTATATGTTTCTTAGGATGAAGTTATGGATTTGGAATATTTTTGTTCATGTTTTTTTAGTTAGGAGGAACATGCTTGTGAAAAACTTGGCTTTTTGCATAAAGCTACCCCCTAGAAGCTTACTATACGCTACTTTCATTGTCGTTGTGCCACTACCAAACAGTCATGTATAGCTGACCGAATAAGCTGCGAGTCCTAATAAGCTCATGAAGCTAATAACAAAGAAACCCTTAATCTTATATGAAAGTCGGGATCTTCTTAGAAGGTGGTCTCTCTGTCGCTTGGGACGGAGGTAAGGTCTGCATACATCTTACCACCCCCTGCGACCCTACATTCGGATGGGATATACTGGGTTTGTTCCATGATATTGTCACTTGTACTTAGAACTCGACCTTTACCGTATTTTACATTCTTATTTATTTGATTTTTGTCAGCACGGCCTGTGCGTGAGTTCGGGGAACAAGGAACGTTGTTTCTAGCATCGCCACTAGATGCTTGCTCACCCTTGACAAATAGTTCAATTGAAGACGGCATAAACGCCCCATACGTGTTAATAATTAGAGGAGGATGCTCCTTTAAGGATAAAGTTCGAAGAGCACAAGATGCAGGATACAAAGCGGCAATTGTTTACAACAACGACGACAGTTTTTTGGTTGCAAGTATATATAGCCCTATCCCTATCTATTTTTATCATTAACACTACTACTTTAGTTATTCTTTATTTTTCAACCCTTAAATCTAGATTGCCTAAAATAAGTGTCAACGATAGAAATGACACAGTTATAGACATGAATAATTATTACACTTTCTACTTGACCAAATGACAACTTTACCCTTAATTAATGTATTTATCTTGCCCCCCCTAATTTGTCCTAGCAGTAGAGGTGTGGGTGCAATGCATATGTGTGAGGCCACTGCTCCTCTGCCAATGGGATGCATCCATTGATTTACCTCCCCCATGATGACCGTGGGACCAGTGCAGTGGGGGCGCCTCAGAGGGTGGCGTCTAAAAAATATTTGTGCATTAATTAAGGGTAGATTTGGAAATTCTACTTATCTGTTTTTGAAAGTGGACACTTATTTTGAGACAAATATAAATGGAAATGTGGGCACTTAAATGTCATTCAATATCTAATCTCAACTCATTAAATTTCAGTGGCAGGGACTCCAAGCGGTATACATATACCTGCGGTATTTGTTTCGAATACCGCGGGCTGCAAACTCCGGGATTATGTTGGCAAAACTGAAATCGATGTGTGGCTTATCCCAAACAATGAGAGCCCAATATGGTCAATCATCCCCGCATCCATCATTTTATTTCTTGCCATATTGGGAGCGTTGGTGAGTTGTCTCTTTGCGCGTAGACGTGACGTACGACGAGAACGTCCCCGTGGTAGAGGATTGAACGGGATGAGTAGACGGCTAGTGAAGGCCATGCCGAGTCTTTTCTTTACAACGGCCTTGGAAGACAATTGCACTTCAACAACGTGCGCTATATGCCTCGAAGACTATGGTGTTGGTGATAAGCTTAGAATCTTGCCATGCCACCATAGTAAGTCTTCTTACCCCCCTCTAATGCTAATATGTTGACTTTTGGTTTGCCATAGTGCCGACTTCAAAGTCGATTAAAACGACGTAATTTTGGGTGATTTCTTGAATAGGAGTCTTCCCAAACTCCTAGATATGTTGTGCTCGTTTGGTTTGGTTTGGTTTTCTATCGTGGGTACTTCTTGTGAATATCTAAATGATTACTCGTCATTTTGACAAAATGCAACGAAGTTTGCCTTAATTTTTATTTAGTATAACAAAGAATTTAGAGTAAATTACGTTTTTCGTCCTCATGGTTTGTTAAAACTTACGATTTTCATCCCTGAAGTTTAAAATCGCTATCGTTTGTAATTCGTTGTTATTTTCGTTTTTTTAGGATTTATAGTTTATTGTTGTTTTAGTCCTTGTGGTTTACAAATTCTTACTATGTTGGTCCCTTGTACTTAAAGATAGTAATTAGTCTAGTAACGAAAATAGCAATAAACTGCAAACCGTATGGATGGAAATTGCAATTTTTAAACCATAGGAATGAAAATCGAAATGATTAACAAACCATACGGACAAAAAACTTAAGTTACTCATGAATTTATTTTCTCAATCAGTGTAACACAGTTTCAAAATTCCTTCGTATGTAGTATGTTCTAATTTTAACTTGTATTTGTTGATCTTCTAACATTTGATGACGTGGATGCCAACTTTACTGACCCTTTTGCCATAAAAAAAAACTTTCTGGTAAACGGGTATCTGCAAAATAGCAACTTTTTGGAAATTTAAGAAAAATAAAATTATTTGTTTTTTTTTTTTTTTTGGATTTTGACAGAATTTCATACGCTTTGTGTGGACGCTTGGCTGACATCGTGGAGGTCGTTTTGCCCTGTTTGCAAGCGTGATGCCAATACCATCATAGACGATCCACCAGCCACAGAACGAACACCGTTACTATCATCATCATCTTTATTATCATCGTCGTCTGCCAGGTCATCATCCTACGTGGCATCGAGACCAATGCATATAGGCCACCTGTCACCTTCAGCATCAAACACCAGCCCTCTTAACAATCAGCAACCATTAGCCAATCCTCTTATCATCCCTTCTTCATTGCCTCTTAGTTCCATGTACATTCCTTTTTATGCAAGTCCAGGGAATGTTTCGACCCGGTCTTTCACTCACCAGTCACGCTCTCCGTGCCACAGTGAGTCGGTGGCTAGCTTTTCGCGAACCGAGTCGACTCGGTCCCTCCCAGAATGTTGACCATATAGATGACCATTTTGATTTGAGTTCTAATATGAAGCTGTGAATATTCATTTTGTTTATGGAGGTATATAGTTAAAATGGATGTTTATTGAGTAGAAGCTTTGGTAACCATTTTGAATAGGGTATTTAAATGATAATTCTTTTTATGTTTATAAGACCTGTAAATGGGTGCTTGTTTATTAAACATGATGAAGTGATGGTTCACTTCCTTTTTTGGGTTTTAGGGACAAGTAATGGATTGAATAGTTGTATATTTTATAATTTTTGTGACTGTGATATTGAAGTATTAGCATGTTGTATTTAAATTATCATTATGTTGTGTGATTTTAAAAGAATCAATCTTTTAAGGCAAAATGGATTATTTGAAAAATGCAAAATAAATTTGCAGTTTCCAAAAATTCTTAAGGCATTCTCCCATCTAGATCAATAAAAAGAATAGCAAATAAGACGAAATTTATGAAGAGGCTTGTAATCTCTTGGCTGAAATTTAACAAAACTTAAAAAAGATGCCAAAGAAAGAATGAAGTGTATGATTTGGGCTATATTATAAGCAAGGACCAAAGGTTGTTTACCACTTATGTTTAGGTTGCGTTTGGCAAACTAGCTGGTAGCTGATAAGCTAAGCTAGTTAGTAGTTGATGAGCTAGTTTATAAATAAATTATGTTTGACAAAAACTAGCTTATGAATTTGCCAGGATTAATTTTTAGAAGGCATAGCGGCATCGAACCAACGAACGACTACCACAAACACGCACGCCTCCTCGGTGGTATCGAGCATCCAAGGGCAGCCCACTAATCCGTCGCTGTCCTAGCCCAACTTACGCTGGACCTAGAGCCCAACCACAGTAGATTAGTCTAGGCATAGCCTAGAATACCCTTTAAAAAAAACTAGCTTATGAATATGCAATACCAAAAAAGATATTTTGGTGTATAATAATTAATATTAATAAGAATACAAGTGAAAAAGGTTACAAAAAGCTTCTGAAACGCTATTCCAACTAGTATTTCAATAAGCTAGCTTATTTTTGCAAACACAACCTTATCTCGACCCAAATTCACATTTGGGAAAAACAAATATTTGATAGATACCGCTTTCCTCTTTCGTTTCTCTCATATCTCATATGATGATTTTTAATACCCTTTGGCATTTGGCATATTTTACATAGTCTTGTATTCGGTAGATAACTATACGAAAATCTTATCATTTACAAATTAGTTTGGATTTTGATAACACAATCAGCAACTTCTCTATAAATGAAACAATCACAACAAAATCTTGAAAAAAAAGAACGTTTTACAACTATCTCAGACATGACTATAAAAGTTTACCAATAACTTATCTATTTCAACAAAAAAACAATAATTTCTTCCTTACAAAAATATAAACCTGCAAAATGAAAAAAAACAGAAAAGCACTTGACTGAAATCACAAGCAACAATCAATCCAAGATTACTGAATTATAGCAGCAAGCTCTCCATGTTGAGCTCCACAAACGAGCACGGATCCGGTATGTCAAAGTTTTCAAGCACCTGAAATCACATGGAACAAGGTTATTTACAAGAATAACCTTCTAAAACACAGATTTTTAGAAGAGTGAAAACGTTTGTGACATTGATTTTAGAAAAAATAACGTAAAATACCCCTTCCTTCATAACACAAGAAGGACTCAAAATCTTTCATCACTTTGCAATGCCAGTAGCAGCAAAAGTCCCATTTCTATTTTAGATTGTTCCACTAGTAAATGCCTACTTTCCAATTCTAAAACTGTGTACCTATTTCATCGTAGACATTTATTTTGCGATGGAAGGAGTAGTATTAGTAAAATAACTGAAGGAGTGTCGAATTCCATGATAAAGACTACCTGTGGGTGAACGATCCCAAAAGTTCCTATGCGTTTCCCTTTGTAAATGAGGTTAGCTTGTCTTCCCGACAAAAACTCAGGCTCCTTCATTAGAGAAATAAAGTTGTAAGCACAACAATTTAATAATTAGTACAAGTGAGTGCAGGTACTTACATCTGAGCGCTCGATATAGTAACCAGTGTTGTCCCCAGGCAACACAAAAGGAGTACCAGTTACTTCCATGATTCTGTCAACTAGCCCATGTATCAACTGCAAACATCATATAAATTAAGTAAATTTCAATTATCATGTGGACAAAACTACACGTAGCGGAAGTTCATCGACCAGTAGAAGACATATAACCAAGAAGCTTCAAAGAACAATTTCAGAATTTGCCTACAACTAATAATCATCAAAAGCTCTAACTAATCAGTAAAAGTGGAATTTGGAAATGCAAAACCAAAATGTATGTTTAATTTCACTAAGTACATTTCAGTTTCCACAATGAGGTGAAGACATGTACCAGAAATATTGGAACTGAAACAAGAAAGAAAAATTTGTAGATAAAATAGTCCTTTCCAAATGAATCTGACGTGATTTCTCTAATACCCCTGTTAGTACTAATCTAAAAAGAGAGGAGGGAGAAACAAGAAAGTGCTAACATATATATGAAAAAAAAAACTTCACCTCAAACCCTGAAGTAGCACCACAATAAAGAGCTGCCAGTTGGCGATGATTTGTGGCCCCAACATCTTTTAACTCATCCAATACAGTTACATCACCTACTTCAAATATCTAGAGTTCCAATACAAAATAAGCCAACAAAAAACATCAGAACTCACTTATAAGTAAAGCAATAGTTTCTCATCTATATTTTCGTTCCCAAAGGTTACAGTTGTAGCATCCAACTTATATGGGATAAGAAGCTGCTATTATTGTTGCATAACAACAATGCAAGCAAGCAAGCTTAAGATCATTGAGATAAACTGATGCTATTATAATAATCCTACTATACCTTGATAGGTTTTGGATGATCTTTATTGTGTGCAACGGTTTTCAATATCCCAGCCATGAGACTGCTCCGCACGACCTATATGGTTCAGAAGTTAATCGACTGAATCTTTTGGAAGGATATAGCAGCAACTAAAGTAAGAAAATATATGTCTGGATGTGTAGAATTATGCATGGTCAAGCAAATACAAAATTTCAGATGAACCTAACAAGATGGTTAAAAATGTTATAAAATAGATTTGGTGGCATTTCACAAGCCAAATCTGGTATCTTTGTGAAGCTTTATCTAAAAAGACAAATTTAGTGCTGGGCGATACCCATAGTTTCATGGCAAGTTTTACGCCATTTAAAGTACAAGGTAAACAGTAAAACAAACCTCAAAATCTGCCGACCGAGGATTTCCAATGATAACTGCAGTTGATTTGTCATCTTTACGGTTCAGCATGGGGAAATTTTCTTTGTACGAACATAGGATCCATGTCAACACCTCTGTATAACCAGTGAGCGCAATCTAAAGAGAAATACAAACAAAAACATAATCATATCAAGCACCCATGATAATCACATTAAACGATGTTGGTAATGATGAAGTTTAATTAATCCAACAAAAAATTTCGAAAGAATATGTCATGTCCTATTTGATCGAAGACTCGTTTTATATTACCAAACATAATGCATGACTATCTAAGATGAACACTGCATAGGCCATGCAGACACTACCAAAAGAAAACGAACCTTATTTATCCTTTCCCTATTCAAGATCTTCATTCTTAAATCTATTCCATTCAAGTATTAAGAATTACACTAAATGATACCCTCTAAAATAGACGGTTTCAAAGGTGGAATTGGCATTACAGCACTACAGCAGCCGCCAACAACCAACCTATATTTACTATTTTAGTCAAACTATTTTAACGTTTTCTTCAAATCCTTAAGTTGTCGCATTTACTTGGTCATTGTTGAAGATCAAGAGTTACGAACTTACATATATTCGTCATTGGGATTATTACTTGATCAGTTTAACTCCTTTATTGTTTATGGATATGCATTTTATATATACATCTCTATATTTGTTAGTGTGCATATAGTTGATATTTATACAACTAATGTGTCTCAATTTTGATCGGCTCACACTTAGGCCCCAGGAAGACCGTTATGACTTAAGGCAAAAGCACATGGGGAAGAGACATCTTAAAAAAATTGATCTCTAAGTCGAGAACTTTTAGAGATCTAGATGGGATTGATCCTTATAGTTAACAAACAGAAGTTGCACATGTTCTAAGCAGCAAAAACCAAATACGCACATTAATGCACTATATTACCTCCGTTCTGATAAGGTCGCTGAACTGGTTCAGTGGCAAGGGCTTCAAAGATGCAGGTTTCCGCTTTGGAATTTCATTGAAGCCATAAGCAATTGCCACGTCCTTTGGAATTTGTTACAAAGAGAGAGACCTCATGTCAGTTTTAATTAAAATGTGGCACCGCAATTGATGGATTCATAGATGATAATAATAAAGACAATTGACAATGCATCATTGTGCAAAATAAGTTTTTAGTCCCTATTTAGTGTGATGAAGATTTTTTTTTCTCATTGGAGTAACAAAGTTTCAAATTTTCCGATTTTGCACAGATTTTGACCGGTAACCTGCTGATCATGTAACATTTGATAGCATGAACAGGAACCGTTCAAAATGTGTAAAATATAGAAAAATGGTGAACTTTGTTACATTGATTCAGGGAAAAAAATCTTTGTAACCCTAAACAGGAACAAAGTCAAACTTGTATTCCCTTTTTCCCTAATAACAATGTACTTCCATACCTCTGCTACATCACATGCATGAAGCACATCACTTCTGGTTGGAGGAACAGATACAGTGAAAATGCATTCATTATCCCTTGAGACAGATTGCTGAGCATGTAATTGCATTTTGTTCAACAACCCAGCAACCTGGAAAATACAAATAGATAAGACAGTCTTCCATAAGTGAACAAACAAAGAATTGGATGGATTATGGATACTGAGATACCAGTAACATATTAACAAACACCACTTCCCTATTAAAAAGTGGAGGGTACTGAGCTCCAGTAGTTACTTTACAACCTCCACCTTACTTACCCGCCTTAGCTGGTTTTAATTACTACTGTTGCTGTTTATTATTCTTGTTACATATTGTTACCATTCTTGTTGCCGGTTCGCAAACTCTACCCACCCCCACCCCAACCAAGAAAAAACCAATTTTGTTCCTTATCATTACATGGTCTCCACAAAACAGCCTCTCTAACCCAAGGGAGGAAAAGTTTGCATACATCCTACCTCTGAGTGGGATATACTAGGACTGTTCGGTTTGGTTTATCTATTGTTCTCTGTATCTGCATTATTACTGGGAATTAATTGAACAGAAATGTACTCAAATTGGCCAACTAACTACTAAAAACTTTACTGGAGTAAATTTTGGAAATTTGCTGATCATCAGTTGTAGTAGGAGTTGGCCGCTCGGAACGGTGTAAACGGAACGTTAAATTTCAGATTTTAGGAACATTTCAGTTGGCACTTTTCTCCATACCCTGCAAGAGTGTTTTTATTCAGTGTAACCTGTGTGAGTTTACTTTGATAGATATTGTATTGTACACACTTATATCTTGTAAACCCTTGTGAGGCTTTCACGGCAAAGAAATTTGCAGCCCCTTCGTTGACATTATCTGACATCTTTTCAAGTTCTTTTTTTGAGGTTACACGTTATATGAAATGAACGACCAAATTTTATGGTTTATCGTTAAACCATACAGATGCAAGGATGACACACATACACAAACATAGACAAAGAAACGAGCACGTGAGCAAGTAAACCATAAGTACATAAACTATATACATTATAACAGCGTCATAACAATTGTACCTCTTCGAGAGGTTTCAAATGTCAAAGGACTATACGTTACTGAAAAACAGAAAAACATGTTATAAGCTGAACCCAAATTGAAAATGTGGAACGACATTGCAATTTCTCGGCGTTATAAGAAGCTATCACCATATTTTGGAACAAAAATGTTAGATAACAAAATTAAGGATAACCAAATTAAGGAATACAGACAATGGATTGAATAAGTAGATGGCCTTTGATTACTATCAGGAATTGAAATACGAAAAAGAAGACGACGTAAAAACGAGAAGACGATAACAACCAGGGAGAAATCCCTCTCTCCAAGCAACAAACTAAGAGCCTAATAGAACCGAATAATTGCCAAAACTGAATCCCTACGCCAAAGGCAATCCCCTATTTATTAGACACGTATAAAAATAAAAAGAGAGACTAAATTGGGCCCAGTAACTAAATCCCTTTCTAGATCCTTCTTGACTCCACCAACTCTTAATGGGCCTTGGGTCATTTACCCAATTTAGGATCCAAATTCGTAACAATACTTCCCCCTGCAGTTAAAGTCTTGTCCTCAATCAGGAACCCGAATCTTGGGCGTCTCTGCCTCCTCCCCAGCATCCATTGATCGAATTGCTCCTTCCACATCAAGGTGTTCATCATCAGCCAATAATAGAACTCGCCAATAATAGAACTCGCATTGTACCTTCTGGACATTTTATGCATGGGTCCAAAGGTCTGACCGCATCGGAAGCATAAACCCTTTTTGCGTCGCTCCTCCCATCCAGTACAAGTCAATGATCGAAATCGTCGATTGCGACCTCCCACCGACGATGAGTCGACTGACGCGAGCGAAGGAGATTGAGACATAGACGGCGAGCGACTGGGCTCCAAACGAGGCGATGGACCTCTGTCGACAGAAATCGAGCCAGGAGGGTCTGTAAACTCGGAACGGCCCATCGAGCTAGGCCAAACATCA
>LUCG01120848.1:0-18363 GCA_001633085.1 Carthamus tinctorius
ATATATATATAAAGCTATCTTAATAAATTTGGATTCGATTCTTACTTTCTTCAAGGTGCATTTGATGACCTGGCAACACTCCAAAACCACGGCCGAATTCCACTCCCACAGTCATTAACAGGAAAAAAAAAGAAAAACTAAGTCGACTAAAATGCCCTTATGAGTTATTAGCATACCTAACAGAAAAATCTTTAACATTGTTATAGCAAGGGATCAAAGACATTGTAACATTCATTTCAGGGGACCTAAGGTTTTATTTTGTGCAAACCACAGGGACTAAGAATGTAAATTTACTTCATTTTTTTTATCACTTCATTACGTACTCACAAGCACCAACCATGAAGCTGCCACTAACCATTAATCGAAGTAAAAAGTCAAAGGTGATGGTGTACATTTCGTCTTACATGTGATGCATGTGATCGATCTATAATATATATACTTTATTTCATTCATCTACTCAAACCAATCAATCTTTTTTCAAGACTATCTCCCAACTAATCCCGGTAAGGTTCACCGACAGCTAAAGCATGCGGCCCTGAGTTAATCCCCATTGGCCACAATCTGGAAGCGCCTGGATTCGAACCTGGTGTAGAAGAGTTAACAAGCCGCTTACCCCACAAGCCTTAACTAGTACGCCACAACCTTGTGTTTCAATCAATCTCTCTTCTTCAGCCTTTTCTTACTACTGATTCTAAACAAATCAACCCATCAATGGCAATGTTTTCATGGTTCCGTACAATCCTTAATGGTACTGCCAACGTTTCGTTTCGTTGTGTGTTACGGTGCTTCCGTTTTGTTTTCTTTATGGGTCCACCTCAGAAACAAATCAACCCTTCAATGGCATCTTCATCCTCGTCTTTTGACTCCACACCTCCCTCTTCTTCTTCTCAATCGTGGACACATCATGTTTTTCTCAGTTTTAGAGGAACATACACTCGCAACACCTTTGTGGCTCATCTCCGTTCAGCTCTTGATCAACGAGGTATTTACACATACAAGGATGACGAGACACTTCCGCGAGGAAAAGCGATTGGTCCATCTCTTTTGAAGGCTATTGAAGAATCACAGCTTGCAGTCATCATATTCTCCGAAAACTATGCCGATTCTTCTTGGTGCTTGCAAGAACTTGCACATATTATGAAATGCAAGGATGAGAGAAGCCTAATTGTTATGCCTATATTCTTTCACATTGATCCCTCTGAAGTCCGAAAACAAAAGGGGAAATATGGAAAAGCAGTTGCCAAACACAAGTCACAGAACGTGGAATCTTGGAAAAAAAGCACTTGTGGATGTAGGGAACCTATCTGGAGATGTTTCCGACAGGTAATCTTATTCTTTGTATCTTTAAAGTTTTATGCTTACAAGTGTTTGTATTGTACAATACAGTTATAACATGAAGACAAAAAAGCCCATTTGCTCTCAGGATCGTTTGGGCACTCAAACTGAAAGGCATAGATTATGAGACCATCTACAAAGATCTTGCCAACAAGAGTTCTTTTCTACTCGAATACAACCCCGTTCACAAGAAAGTTCCCGTGTTGTTGCACAACGGATCAGAATACCCATATGTGAATCACTAGTGATTCTCGAGTACATTGATGAGACATGGAACAAAGGTGTGCGCTTCTTACCTGAGGATGCGCTTGCCAGAGCCACTGCATGTTTTTGGGCAAAATTTAACGACGAGCAGGTAAATCTTTACTACTCTTGTCCCATAAATTACGTGTGATCAAAGTTTTTATTTGTTGGTTATCGAGGACGCCTGGGTCAACTTGTGCACATTTCAACTAATCCTGTGAGGCCCTAAAGACAACAGACACAGAAAATCCTTAATGGCCTAGAAGATAACAACCCAAGAAAATCCAAAAACCGTGTTGTTAGTGTTGGATATGTTGAACTTTGATGTATCTATCTCTAAAAGATCTCTTATAGAGAGAGGGGGTCCTTAGTGGGACTCCCAACGGTTAGTTAGAGTGATGTTAGCGTAAATGGTTATGTTTTGGATGGAGCCATGAATCAACCACCCATATTTGGTCTTGGCTTTACCAAACCAAACGAGCCCAGTATATCCCACCTAGAGGTAGGGTTATACATTAACCGGACCTCTAATCCCAAAGTTGGTTCCTACTTTGATCAAGTTAAAAAAATCTTTTGTAATGGACCACGAAAAATCACCACTGCTCTCAAGCCATAATGATACGACCTGAATTAGGAAATATAATTTATGGTATTTTATTTTAGGGTAATATTAGGATATCTTTTATTAGGTAACTATTATATTAAGTAAAGATTAGCAATCAATTATATTAGGATATCTTTTATTATAGGGTTTACTTCATAAAAGTGTATCTAACTTGTCACGAAAAGTTATTGTATGTACTAGACTTTGGTTTTTACCTTTTAGTGTATCAGAACTTTCAAAAATGACATTTTAATGTATCAGGTTACCTGCTTAGCAGGTAACCTGTAATTTTATTAATTTTGATTATTTTTTTAATAGCTTGGAAGAGGATGAAACCCATATGTGATTATAAACAAAGATGATGAAAAATTATGAACAAAGATGAAACCAGATTATGAACAAAGCTGATGAAACCTAGACCAAAGTCTAGTACATACAATAACTTTTCGTGACAAGTTGGATACACTTTTGTGAAGTAAACCCTTTATTATAAATAGGCTATTAAAGTTGTAATTTTATTATGCATAATTTGATTGGTGATTTGATATAATTGGAGAGTGGTTTAACTCTCGAAAGTAAACCGTGGGAGAGCCGATCGACCTCTCGAACGTCGATCATTCTATCTTTTTATTNATCCGTATCACATAACCTGCAATAGATGAGTTCGCAATCAACCAATTTGGTTCCAACTTCTCTCAACCAAACCAAAATGCAAAATCTTTCAAACTGAACCACTCAACTTTGTTTCGGTTCTGTTTCATTCCATGGCTTAGATCATTCCTTAAACTACAGAAACAATCAATTCTTTTAGTAAATAGAATAATTCAGATTCTAAGCAAATGTTTAAAGAAATTCTGCATCTCAAATGTAGGTGGTCTTCCCTGTTTAGGGGGAGGATCAAGAGAAAGCCAAAGAAAAAGCCTTGGAGAACCTGAAACTAGTAGAACAACACCTAAAGGGAAAGAAGTTCTTCGGTGGGGAAACGTTTGGATTCCTAGATCTTGCGTTTGGGTGGCTAGTTCGTTATCTTGGTGTCATAAACAAGGCAATCAATCTAAATTTGTTAGACAAACAAATGTTTCCGAATCTAGGCACATGGATGGAACAATTTGGTGATGTTCCGGTGATCAAAGAAAACTGGCCGGATGAAGAGGCTCTAATCTCAAGTTTCACAAACGCCAAGGCCTTGGGATATACATTTCTACATCAAATTAAGATATGGAGCCTCCTAGGAATCTTGAGAGAATGAGAGTGTCAATAATATTTCCTAAGATATAATACTGTCTTATCTTCACTATGTTTCTTTGTACCTACTTTTGATTATATGATGTTGATTACTTTTCTTAGGCCTTAATCTTCTTCCATATCTACAATTCTTCTTTTTCCAAATTGTTCAGACTTCTTGGGCAAGCTTTCTTTTTCGTACACATGTTTGATAGATGGGGTCTCACAGAAATAGGTTTAGGATTGGTCTACATACATCCATGACATTGCCTTTGGATGGGATATATATATATAGAGGAATATATATATATATATATATATATAGGCTCAATCAAATGAACACCATACAATTGTTGCACACCTTAAGAACCAATCTCAACCATCCATCTAGTCTTAATGGATATATGGATTCATAAATACATTCATAGTTTCCTATTATAAGTGGTGATCATAATTAATGAACTCTAATTACCTTCTATAAATATTTGAATCATAATAAATGAATCTTCATTATTTCCATAAAATGTACTAATTCATTGGTTCTTAAGGTTTGCAACAATTGCATGGTGTTCATTTGATTGATCACCACTTATATATATGGGCTCCCTTGGTTTGGTTTGGTTTAGTAAGACTTCACAGAAAGTCTAGATTTACCATTCTATGTAAACATGATAATCAAATATTCATTCAGAATATTTACCAAACAACCATTTTCCAATTAGCGCTCAATACCAAGATCCAACAAGGGATAGAAGCATTCCTACCCTCTAGAGTTCCTTCCTTTGATAATATTTCTAAAAAATTTCGTAAAAATGAATATTATCACATTTGATATTGATATTCTAGTTCAATTTACACATACATGATTAGTAGTATAGTGACTGAAACTTGTTTTATTGAAAACCAAAGTAGCTAAATAAATAAGTTTGCGGGTGGATACATTCCCGTAAGAAGCTCTATTTTTGCCACAACATTCATATGAGAAAATGGAATGCATATCTCTAACCAAATCTGGGAGCAACTACACAAGTTATACCAGCCTCCAGAATGTAAAATCACATAACCTGAAACCATATATACAAACAACCTATGTTAGTTAAATTTGCATAAAAACTAAGGGGCAGTTTGTTTTTTATAAGCATCGCAAGAACAGCTGAAACAACTTCTCGTAAAATATTTAACTTCTCGAGATGATTTGGATCTGTAATATCTATATTATATATTTTCTCTTCATAAATTACATTTTTGGTTTCTCATCCGAACATACTTGTGTTGGGTTTTGAAGACTGAAGAATTGAAGAACTTAAGTAGTTACTACTGCTAGAGATATAGTAGTTACTACTGTCAGTACAAAACTTGTTAATGCTACTGAGGAAGAAGGCTACCAGTAGTAATGAATACTACTGCTGAAGAAACTACTGCTCGTTAGTACTGTCAAGTCAATACCACTGCTCTTGAAGACCAACAGTACTAATGGTTACTACTGCCAGTTAGTACTTCTCAATAATACTGCTGGTTTAGTACTTCCTAAGGTGATTAGTACTGCTTATGTTTTGAAGATACTGTTGGAATGCGATAAGGAAAGGATGTTGCTTGAAGATTAAACAAAGGACTAGAAGATAATTATGAAGCTGATTTTGTGAAGATTTAGTTTCCTTTCATAGTTATCTTGTAATTTGTATAAATAGTTGATAGTCTTTGTTTAGAATAGACGATTGATAGTTTTTCGTGTGTTTTAGAATTCTAGCCTCAAGATTGTTCTTGATCCTTGCAATAGATAAGTGTTGCACGTCTGTTGATCTTGATCGACATATTGGGCTTGTGGATTGTAATCATACGATTGAAGCTAATAAAATACTTGTGATTCAATTCGTTGTGTTTTTCATTGTTAAAGTGTTTTTCCGCAACTTCTTTAGCAAAACATCTGAGTAGTTTTAATTCTTGTCTAAGAATTCGATCCTGACAACTTGTGTGCTTCCTAGTAACGATAAATGTTATACGATAAGGAAAGTGAGGGTAATGTCCTTTCTAGTAAGCATTTGGTAAACGGCCCCACGGTATCTAAACCATCTCACCCTGGTATGATATCTGTTATAGATTTGGTTTCAAAATATTTGAGAGGACCCATCAAAATCAAGTGGTCAAACGCCTAAATTTTTCTCTTACAATAATCTAGTGAGCAGGGGCATAAGAGCATGTTCGGCCCGTAATAAGTCTGTCCTACGCAAGCTAGTCCATATACCTGCGATTTGAAAATAAGTTGTATAAAATTCTCAGGGCCGTTTACCAACTCTTACCGGGTAAGTGCTGACCTGGGTAAGAGTGCCAGCCCAGGTAAAGTGTTGTCCCAGATAAGTGTTGTGCGGGCAAGAGTGTTTTCCAAATGTAAGTCCACACCAACAAAAAGAACTAATTTATTCCTAATTCGCAATTGTATATTAAAAGAAGATAGGGGAAAAAGAAGGGGCACGTATGGAATAATCAAATCTGACCAGGGTAAGCATCATTTTTGTGCTGGTTTTAACAAAAATGCTAAACAGGTCTGCACCTTACACAATCTCAAAAATAATCAAATCTCAAAAGGCTGCACATTACACAATCTCTAGACAATACTTGCAAGGAAAACATATGACAATTCAGTTGCAAGTGTGTGCACAGGAATTTAACCAAGAAAAGACATAAATAAGAAATAAAGAATGTGACTTTTAAAATGGAACTTGTGTTACTTGTACCTTGGCAAAACATGAGTATATATATGTTGAAGTCCAACCTTTAATCGAACAAAAAACGTAAGGCTGAATACTTGGCAAGCTCTGCAGGAGGTTTCACGCCTGCAAAATCTATTACTGGAGGGGAAGTAAAGAGGTCACCGACAGAGAAAGGTTCACTGCATTCGGAAACACAGGTTGTTAATTCGTTGTGCAACAAAAGAAGTTTCTTAGAAGTTATATTCACAATACAATTCAAGTCAACCCTATTCAAGTTGTAATTTATAGGGGTAGATTTTGGGTAGGGTGGGGAGGGGAGGGGTCGTAT
This sequence comes from Carthamus tinctorius, assembly GCA_001633085.1. Taxonomy (NCBI): domain Eukaryota; kingdom Viridiplantae; phylum Streptophyta; class Magnoliopsida; order Asterales; family Asteraceae; genus Carthamus; species Carthamus tinctorius. The sequence continues at coordinate 6,443 of LUCG01120848.1, forward strand.
TGTATAAGGGGAGCTAGGAGCATGTAGAGTTATAAAACGATGAATGTGGGTTTCATAGAGAATTAACATATCATGGAAGTTATTAAAATTCTATCAAGTTAAATAGGAAACTTATGAAGTAAAGCTCTATTTCCCATCTCCCAAAAGCAAATAAACTAATTACAGATAGATATTCATCGAAATGATGTGTATGCTTATACTACCCCCGTTCCTTAGAAAGTCCACTTAATTTGTTATTTTTGTCACAAAGAAATGGAGAAAAATTATTAAAAAGGTTGTCTCTAAATTTGTCTATGATCTTTATGCAGTCACAGACAGATTGAAAGTTGCTAAAGAATACAAAACCTAAACTAAAATATCTACAAAATTGCATTAAAAACATGAGAATTGTGGTTTTTGACTTCTTTTTTCTTCCAGAAATGATCGAGGAGTACCGAGTGCCAAAGGATTTATGAAGTTTCACTCATATGATGTAGCTAGCTTTCATATCAAAGAGAACATCTGGCATTGATTAATCATACCTGGAATAATCTTGTAATATAAAGGAATTGATGTCTTCATTCTTAAGGTCCTTTTTCCTTCTTGTCTCTATGGATGAGATAACCTGGTAGCATAAATGCAGGAAGTTATATAATACCATTTATATTACCTATATAGTTGGTTCTAGTAAAGATGAAATTTATCATGCATTGTAGCACTTACATGTTGGGCTACACTTGAAATGGCATTGTTTTTACCTCGATAAAGACTGCAAATTCTATACAGTTGCTGGAGACTAAAACACTGGAAATATATTAGATAAGAGAGTGTTATACCCTATATTATATATTTTATATACTAGCAGTGGTACAACATACAAGTAGTTATTGCATATGGAATACAAGTAGGTAATCAGGCAGAGGTCAAGTATAAATAAGAGTTAGAGGACCGGTAGGTACTAAGCTTTGGGAAAGCCATGCCCTCTCTCCTTGTAATGTTTTGATTCTTCCATTAAATCTATGAGTTTCAGTTGGAATTCCATATTATTCCTGCTAGTGTACATACATCATAAAGACAATTTGTGACATATGGTATATATTTGATATTGTTATTTGGGCTAACTTTTTTTTAATACACTTGGACCCTGGAGGTACATCACTTCCACTGTGTTAGTATTTCTAAGCTAATAACTAATGATCTTATTTCATGTGTATGCAAGAGAGAGAGAGAGAGAGAGAGAGAGAGAGACTTACGGGGTAAATATCTTTAGAGATTTCAACAAAGGATTTCTTGTCATATTTTTCATTCATTATTACCTGAGAGGGTCATTAATATGCCAAATAAGATTGAAATAGATTGCTAAACTATAACCCACATATAGCAATGATCCCAATTGAATAAAGAATTTAACTTTTGAAATCAAACAAAAAAAAACATTTTTTGGTTATTCGGGAGAAGCCTACAAACAAGACAAGAACCTTTGAGATAAAACTTAGTTGAAAGATACATACCAACAATGTAACAGCTTGTCTAAGATGCATAAGTTTTTCCATAGCTAAGCTTACATACTGAAATATAAGAACAACTTTTAGGAGCAAATTAACAACTAGAAAGGTCAGAGTAATGCATTAATTACCTCTTCTTTTGTCTGCCAACACCATTTCTGCAAAGCTTTTAAGCCGGCTTCCACATATTTCCCGTTGCTGAAGGTACAACACTCCCGGTACAAAAGAATACTGCAGGGTCAAGACGATAATTGCCAAAGAATATTTAAGATAGGAAACCAAGAAATATGATGGAAAGAAGAAAAATGTAGAGTAATTAACCAAGCACCTGTGACAGACCTGGACGTTGATATATGAAAAAAGTTGAGTAAATATCTTTCCAACAATTATCAGAGGCACCTGAAATGCAACTGTATGAGAAATTTTGACTTAACATATCTTCTCAGTAATTGCAATAATCCAGTTTAGGCAATCTTCGTATAATTCCGACGACCCACTTGGAATAAATAGTATCCATGCTTATCAATCAATGAAATGTCCAGTGTGCCAATAAAACGCAACAGCTATATATATGCTAAAATATATAGAACAAACAGGAGGTATGTATGATGTACATACAAAGTTTTTTCTCAATGTGTTGAGAAGAGTGTCGAGACAATCAACAATTTCTTGCCAGCGGTTGGATTCAGAATCTTTGAAAACAGATTTTCCAGGTTTTAGCACTCGCCTGGGTGTTCTTGGAGCCTGAACTTTCACAATTAGTAATATGGGAAATCATGTACAACTAGGAATTTGAATCTATGGTAATATTAATACAGCGTGATTATAAGTGAGGATGAATCGGAGTTCAACTACCTGAATACATAAGGTAAGTAGGCATCCCAACTCCTTTATCAAGTTGTCACGAATGATGTCATACATGTACTCTACATACTCTGATAGTTTCTGCTTGAAAGATAGAGCTGTGTGTTTACCAACAGCTTGTACTACCTCAATTGCAGCTGCAGCCTCAGAAGAAGGGGACGAATGAAATCTCTGAATAAAGTAGAAAATCATATCATGGAATATAAACATATAAGTTGAATGGCAAAAAAATGAATACCATTGAACTTGCCTCATTCAATTTTACACTTCCATGGATTAAGACTAACAAAGCTGATATATTTGATAACCAATACGCCATATTATCATTAGTATCTTCTTTCTGCAACAAGGTGAACCTTCATTACGATTGAAATAAATCAGATAGCTAATGTTTTCTTTATCATATTGAGAAAGTACCTCAATTGCTGAATCAAACATACAGATAAGTCGATCAAATATAGAAGTTCGTTCAGCTTCAAAAGATTTCCAATGGAGAAGGCATTTGTATATGGTAAATGCTGCAACAGGTTTGCCTTCACTGAATCCGATGTCTTTCATAAGACACTCAAATAGGGCGGGACCTGTCTCCTGTAGCCAATTTCAAACTCATATATTACCACCGGTAACCATATATCAAATATCAACGAACCATAAATAAACAGATAGCATCAGATGAAGTCTCACATACTATAGGACTATAAAATAATGGTCAGTAGGCCCACTATGCATTGATTTTGTGGTACCCTGATACTGATAGGCTCATAGTTCCCTTGACCATCATGGCTACACCTACAACTATTATTTTCCTGGCGATCACGTTAGTATTAGTTTGTTGGCTTTGTTGATTACTCGAACTCCCTGTGTCAAAACCTTGCTGTTTGGTCGATGTGACCATCACACTCACTGACTCACACAATGTTTTCAACCTTTGCTCATTCATTACTAATTTGGTTTCAGAATCATCGTCAAACATTACGGGCATGTGAATATGTATAATTTAATATCGACATATTAATAATCCTATGACACGCCATTGATTATGAAATGAATCAATTTGACTATAAATAATCGGAGCATTAATAGTGGCTAAGGAATCCAAAGAATCTCTTGTAATCGTCTAAAAAATAAATAAGAAAAAATATCAATCGGATCTTTCAAAAGAATATGAACAATAAATAGTTTAGAACCCCCGTCCAAATTATAAATCACCAATTCTCCATAATGTTATAACTTGAATAAGATAGATTTATAATGGTTGGCATTAGAGATGTAGATTCCATGAGACAAGTCCATGATTGTATAGAAAAATCTGTTGGTTAGTAAATCTTTTACTTGATATAACAAATTTACAAAAAGTCACAGCTTTAGTTTCAAGATATAACAAGTTTGACAAAACAACGGGCTTCTCAACCAGCTAATCGGAATACATGGATGTGTGTTTCTTTTCTTAGTAATCTTGCATTCTCAAACATATAGTTTGAAAGACAAACGCATAACTATCCAAAATTGAAATAAATCTGTGGGAAACGGGACTTAAATCTGTGTTGCGACCTATGGTCGTGTATGCTGATTGTGGTGGTTGATCTTAGAGGCAATTACGGTATATTTTATGTGCAAACATACCAAGTTCACATACGGTGCTCTGTTTGTTGGGGATTGATATTGCTTAATAGAGATCATTATATTGAACAAATATTTAGAGATTTGTATTAAATCAATTTGGGGATTATTGACTTCTTGGTTGACTTTCGAACTGAACTTCAATCAGAGGAGTTATCGTTCAATAGTGACAATAGATTATATCCATATCCACATCAATCTTGATGACGGAAAAAGGTTAAAGAATGAGCAGATTATATATTGCATGATCCATGATAAATAACTAAGTGAAAAGGCTTACTTGAATATTCAATGCTTTCTTCATCCTCTTGACGACTGCATCCATCGTAGGGCGTTCCAAAAAATCGAGGCCAATGCATTTATATGCAATTTCCTTAAAAGTATCAAAAGAACCAATAACAATATGATCTCTTATACAGGGATCAATTAGCTTCTCCGGTCCATCATTGTAGTAGTGCCTCACCAGCTTTATCAGAAGGGGTCCCTCATCATCTCCGAGGCCGATACTGCTTTGATAAGCCAGCAACCCACTCAACATTTCAAACAGGACCATGCCAAATGTGTACACATCAGAGTGTTTCCCAAGGATGCCATTTTCTTCGTAAAAGGGATCAATGTAATAACGGGTACCTGCAGGACGTGCCACGATATATGGCTGATTTCGAGGACATACTACTGACAAACCAAAATCACAAACTTTGGCTTCCATATTGTCATCTAAAAATATGTTTGAACTTTTTGGGTCCACGTGGATTACTATGCTGTCATCCTCAAGACCCGAGTGAAGGTAGTTGAGTCCTGATGCTGCCCCTAAGCAAATCTTCAGGCGCTGTGCCCATGTTAAACAACGGTTCTTATTGGCCTGTCCTAGATAGTGATCAAGGCTTCCATTGATAGCATACTCTAAAACTATAATAATCTCATTATCTTCAACACAGTAACCAATGAAACCGATGATGTTTTGATGATGGAATGTGGAAATTAATTTAAGCTCGTTACGGAATTCCACTGCTCCTTGGAAAGAATCCTGACCAAGGCGTTTGATGGTAGCCATGCGGTTTTGCCAGCGTTCAGAGAGCTGTCCTCTGTAGACGTTACCAAACCCACCAGCTCCAATCTGAGTTTTCGAACTGAAGTTTCTTGTGGCCCGTTTGATCTCCGCCAGTGGAATCAGAAAGTTTTCAAGGTTTAACCCTGAAGAAGACATTGTGCTTTGATATTGGTGACTTTGTATGTTTATGGTAGAAGCATCTCTCTGTTCCTGTAAAGATCAACCCAATTAATCGATTATGATTACGAGTGTCTGTCAGGCTTAAAGAATTTTTATAACCATTGACCAGAACCAGGTCCTTCCGAAATTAAATCCTACTACTTCACACGATGATCTTTCTTGTATATATTGTACTCTGTTACTCTATGACTAGTTCTTTCTCTGGAGCTGCATTCTATAAAAGCATGTGGTGTGATGTAGATATTTCAAAACAGATGCAAAACTCTGTGTAAAGTGTAGCCTGGTTGCAACAAAACTACTTTCTTTGCGGCCAACTTATGACTGCACTAAAAATTTTAACGAGTGATATTTCTACACTTATGAATGCTAATGCGTAAAAAAGGTTAAAGAAAGTTGAAGTAGAATGTTAGATTCCATGATTGCGCTGAACAATCTATTGGTTATAATTCTCCAATTTATAGATTTCAATATCTTATAGCAAGTTTGACAAGATAAACAATTGGCTCTTCAACAAACTAATCAAATGCGTTAATGTGTATTTCATTTATAAAATGAAGTTTGGTAAGACAAAGTCCCAACAATCAAATTAACATGAACAACATGAACTTACGTAAACTTTAAATATAAAACTTGTATTATCCTTAAAAATGATTAAATGAAAGACTTACTTGATTTTCTAATGCGTCCTTGATCCTATCGATGATCCTATCCATGGTAGGGCGTTTCTCTACATCCAAGCTAATGCACTGATATGCAATTTTTATAAAGATATCAGAAGAAGGAATATCAATGTGATCTTTCATCTTGGCATCAATTAACTCGTTTAATCTATCGACAGAGTAGCGGTCGGCCAACAGACGGACCTGATTAATCAGATATCGTGGCACACCATCTCCAAAGCTGCTCTCTTGATAAGCCGGCATCCCACTCAACATTTCAAACATTACCACACCAAATGAGTACACGTCTGACTCTTTCCTAAGGATGTCACTTGCGTTGTAAATTGGATCCAAGTAAAAATGGGTACCCGCAACTTTTGTATAAAGTTGGGTATTTGGCTGATTTCTGGGGCCTAATCTCGACAAACCAAAATCACCGATTTTGGCTTCCATATTGTCATCTAACAATATGTTTGCACTTTTCACGTCTCTGTGAATTACTCTATTGTCATCCCCAAGACCTGAGTGAAGGTAGTTGAGTCCTGTTGCTGCCCCTAAGCAAATCTTCAGGCGTTGCGACCATGATATGCAACGGATCTTATCAGGGTCGTCGAGGAGTAGATCAAGGCTTCCATTTGTAGCATACTCAAACACTATAACCATCTCATCACCTTCATCACAGTAACCAAGGAAAGGGATGATGTTTTGATGGTGGAATCTGGAAATCATCTTCAGCTCATGAAGGAACTCATCCTTTTCTTGGTAAGTCTTCTGACCAAGGCGTTTGATGGCTGTCGTGCGGTTTTGCCAGCGTTCAGAGAGTTGTCCTTTGTAGACCATACCAAACCCACCATCTCCGATTTGAGTTTCTGGACTGAAGTTTTTGGTGGCCCGGTTGATCTCCTCCAGTGGAATTAGAAATTTTTCTAAGTTCAACCCCGAATCAGACATTGTTTTGTTTCGATATTGGTGAGTTTGTATGGTTATGCCAGAAGCAGTTGGGTGAATCTTTAGAATAAACTCTTCTAATATTGATCAGAACCTGACCTCCCTGCTATGATCCAATCTATGCCGGCCCTTGGTTTAAAGAATTAGTATCACCATTGACTATAACCAGGTCCAAGTAAACAACTTCACCTTAACTTATTATTGATGCATTTAAAAACGAATTTGTAAAGTCAAATCATTTGGCCTTTAAATATTGATTCTAATCTTTTTCCGGGTCGGGGTCGGGTCGGGTCAGAAATTGCCAGCCTTACTGAAAACCTCCTATCGTCCTTTCACATTTTACGAGGTGCACCATTCACCTCTTATTTTTTAGACGTGAATATAGATTTAAGACTTCTGACCTCTTAAAAAGCAAACGACGCCTAAGAATAAATCTAACACACAATTTCCTCTAAGTGTAGGTCGTGCCATTGGTATTTCATGCTTACACCAGCCAAGGGGTGGAGCAAGAAGAAGCAAAGGGTCCTGCCTTACAGAACCTAGACATTGTCGAAAAACAGCTAAATGGGAAGAAATTCTTCAGTGGAGAAACATTTGGATTCTTAGATCTTGCATTTGGATGGATTGCCAATTATCTTGCGATATTTGAAGAAACAGCTGGCATAAAACTCTTAGATAAAGAAAGGTTTCCACTTATAATGGAATGGAAAGACAGCTTCTCTGACATCCCAGAAATCAAATAAAACTGGCCAGATCGAGAGAGGCTGGTTACCAAGTAACTGTTATAATTAAGATGAAATAAATTTTTGTAAAAGATCTGAAGATATTGACTGAGCACTCACTTGAGACATGGATATACATTCCCTCAACTACATTGTGTTCCACTAGGCACCCAATTTTAACATATCCTTCCATCATTGAATTCCATTCAACTGTATATCAATCGCTCGGAGATCCCAGTAAACAACTTCCACAATTATCCAAGATCTCCGTTTTCAAAGTAATCGGTTAACATCGCTTTGTTTATCACAAATCATGTCTAGCTCAATTGGTCTTCCTAAGGGCGGTAACATCCTAGGGGGGCTGTCGATGGGATACCGGTCTACCTGGGTTCGATCCCAAGGGGAGTCAATTTGAGGGCATGAAGAGTACCTGGTCCTTCGGCTGGTTCAGTCATAGACTGGTTCGTGGTAGTCATTCATTGGTTCGATGCTGATATGCCTTCCAAAAAAACATCGCTTTGTTTATCTAAACATCCTCAAAGGGGCAAGAACTGAACAATTTCTTTGTTCCCCCTACAAGCGGATTATAGTCGCCCGAGATACCGAATTCTTTTAGAGAATTTTGTCAAACAACCTCTTGGCCTCTTCAATTTCCGGTTCTGAACGAATACAATATTCTTTGTCACACCCACTTGAGGACGTTTTGGCCTTAGTTTGATTATGCAACGATCCATATCTCTATGCGATCATTAAAGGTTTTCTCAAACTCTTTTTGCATCATCCAAGAGGTGCTTCGAACCCGCCCTTCTCGAGGTCTAGGGTCTAACATGAACACACACAAGTGATCAGTTTGTCCGCGTTGAGATAAACTGTCGACTCAAAATGACCAAACCGAGAAGTTATTAAAAGATGGAAAACACCCAAGTGTTACATTTTGGCCCCTCGGGTTTAGCTTACACCCGCACCCAAAAGTGGGGTTTAGCTACTCGCCATAAGTAAAAACGAAATAAAAGAAGGGTAGGAAATAACTTGCATTTAAACTGAAAAACAAGAGGCTGTGGTAAGTAATCACCTATGTGGCTACAGTACATATAAAACATAAACTAGAGGAGTAAATGACTGAAAGTAAACGTGGAGATGGATGAATGAGATGTCTTCAATGCTTGCCCCATGGTTGCTTTTATAGTAGGAAAAGTGAACTCCTTGTCCAAAGGTTATAAGACCTTTTTGCTTTTGACTATTTTAATACTTTCCACCATTTCCTATTTCTTCATTCTTTATTTAGTTGAACCATCCTTTGTTCCCCATGCTTGTTGTTGAGTTGACTTGTCCTTAATAAACAATTCCCAAAAATCTTTTAAGAATCCACACCTACAGACAACTCACTGTGGTAACATCCCCCAACGTCAGTAAGACTCCAAAATTTAATTTTTTAGCTATTTCTTGACTTAACAGATTAATAAGACCAAAGGAACATTTTAAGCTTCAAATGTATATTTTTAGAAGGGTAAGGTGGGGAAAAAAGTGTTTAAAAACGCAAATAACACGAAGAATATAGGGTTATCAGATAAATTTGATTCTTGTACCATGTGAGAATATGATGAACCCCCAGGTAACTTTTTTTAAAAGCCCTCTGTAGAGAAGATAGGTTTGAACATATAATTAAACATAACAAATGGTATAAATATAGCCAACCTTGAAACTCCTTATAGTTGCAAAATAACACAATGTTCCATTCCTATATTGAACCCCAAAATTAATAATAATAGGTGACTAGTTGTAAAATAAATTTACCACAAATTTACCCTTATTAACTACATAAAACCTAAAATTTATAAGAACATAAGATTAAACTTCCATAACAATACAAAGTCAAATGTCCAACTCATTGATTTAATTGCACACAAGGAAGAATGAAAAAGGTACTACATCAATCCAATTTATTCGTAGGAATAAAATCCATAGAGTTTAATTAGTTAATTATTTGGAGCATAAGAGGTAGGGATCAAATGTAGGTGAACCTTTTTTGCTGCTAACATTCCCTCACCCTCCCTCATATCAATATCCGTCGGATTTGATCCATCAGCGACTTTCCAGTTGAAATTGTATAGCATTTGAGCAAGGAAAAGCTCGACCGATACCAAACTGAACGTTATCCCTGGGCACATTCTTCTACCCGACCCGAATGGAATATAGTGGTGATGAGTTCCCTTAAAGTCAACCAAAGTATTTTCAAATCTCTCTGGCCTGAAGTCCTCGGGATCCTCCCAAAATTCAGGATCGGTTGAGCATGCCCATGCATTAATGATAACTTTCATTTTGATGGGTATATCATAACCACCAATTTTACATTGCTCCCTGCATACACGTGGGAGTAACAAAGGAATTGGGGGGTGAAGCCTTAAAGTTTCTTTGATTACTGATTGCAAATAGCTCAAACCTTGTATGTCTAATTCTGTGATCTTTGACTTTCCATGAAAAGCTTTTCTGACTTCTTATTGTGCCTTTTCCATCACACTTGGGTATTTTATCATTTCTGCCATGGCCCATTCAATCGTTGTTGAAGCTGTATCGGTGCCTCCTCCGAATATATCCTACATCAACGTAAAAATAGGTAAGCATCATTTGACACGAATCATTATTGAGATGCACTCACATGTCTGACATAGCCATTATTGCATCATGTTGTTTTTTTTGGTGGGTGGGACAAGCTATGAAAGTCATTGCTATGTCTAAATGGCAAAAATCCCATTACATATTCATTCATGATACAGGGAGATTTCAAGCGTTAGCGGATATTTTTAGAGAGTTTCGGAAACCGAGAAAACGTGCTCGAAATAAGCAACGAAACAGAGCCGACCTCACGGCACGAAGACATGTCGTGCGGCGCAAGCTGGTCGCTGGTCAAGTCGCGCATCTGATTAATTCGGAGAGGATCGCATTTATTTGTTTATTTAAATATTTTATAACTTAATTAGTTTAGGAATAATTATATTTAGTATTAGGATTATTATTTAGTTTCCTTTTATTTATTTTTCTTCTTTATCAAGTTAGGATCATTATTAGAAAAGATTTAGATTAATTTAGTTTCCTTAATTATCTATCTAGCCTAGATTATAAATAGGGTATTAGGTTTCATTGTAATGCAGATTATTCACTTTAATATAATTCCTCTTTGTGAGTTTTAGAGATTATTCTCTCGTTTCTCCGAGTTCTACGTTGTTAGACTCGTTACCCTTTTGGATTTGACGCTTGTCGATCCTGTTCCACGTATCCCCCGCTGCGTCAATTCACATCTTATCAACATTGAATGTCAATTTTGTGGCTAAGTTAAAAAATGAATTTACACATTAAATCAAGATAAGGGCAAAGAAACAAATTAAAACATGCTCATACAATACGCTACCTATAATTAGTTACTTCGATAGAAATGTCAATCGGTATAATCTCTTGGACAAAAATCACGAAATTAGACACACAAGGTTTGAGCTATTTGCAATCAGTAATCAAAGAAACTTTAACGTTTCACCTCCCCCGCCCCAATTCCTATGCTACTCCTACGTGTATGTAGGGAGCAATGTAAATTTGGTGGTTATATATAAATGCACATTATATGTACATTGTGATAACAAAGTACACTTGACACATACATATAAATGCCCATATGCATATTTCATATGTAAATTATGTATAACCACATATGCACATAGAAACGAAATGCACATATGGACACTTCTCTAATCTCATTCGAACAATTGTATGATGTATTGTAATATGAACACAACGTATACAAAACACAAATATTGTGTTCACCAATGTGTTCCCATATGTTATAAAAACACAAGACAGGTTAATCGTTAAATCAAATTCTTCACGTTCAAACTCCATTAATTCCGACGAGTAGAACACCAAAACAAAAACAAAACAAAAAAAAGAATAAACTCGTAAAAGAAACACTATCTCTTTTCAAATTATTAATTAATTCAACTTTCCAACTTTATATCCGCCTACAAATAAAGAAACACTATCTCTTATTATTAAATCATTCAAATATAAAAAATGCCCTATCACGCATGCCATTAAACCAAAGTGAAAGATGAAATACGATTGGTTGATACAAGTTAATACGATTAACACTGCTAAGTTAGTTAACAACTGAAGAAACCATCTCTCTCTCTCTCTCTATATATATATATATATATATAGTTTATTTTGCTAACCACTTTTAGAATACAAACCATGCAAATCAACGATCTCATTTGTTAAATTAACGAAAATTTGTCATGTGATAGTTTAATTCGACGGTTCAATCACCGGTTCAACCGGTTGAACCGGTCTCAAGCATTTTTCTATATTTTCCATTTTCTTACACACACACACACACATATATATA
>LUCG01120899.1:0-12017 GCA_001633085.1 Carthamus tinctorius
GCTCTCGGCTGTCCTCACGTTCACAACCAAAAAGTGGTTCACATTTGAACCCACCCCTTATTAGGTATTCTTAAAGTATAGACCAAAAATCTACAATGTCACCCAATATCTTTTTAGTCAAGTTCTACATTTCTAGATATCTTGACAATTTGTTAATGATCTCAATGGATCTTTAAATTTAATTTTGTTAACTTCTAAAAACTTACATCCATATTTCTTATTGAAAACCCATTGTATTTTATAACACCCCAAAGCACCCTCAAAGTTTAACGTTTGCATCTTTCATGAACTAGTTGATCAAGTACATAGGACCACACTGAGACTTTAGTAAGTCCGTCTTTGCGTATAACCTTCACTGACTTCAATCAGTGATGAGTAATCAAAACAAGAGCAACGTTATCTACGCAATAGCTCAATAAATTTTGCAAGCAGAAAAGAGCCGAAAAAGTTGGAGAAGTAGCTCGGGGATAGGTGGTTGAAGCGATGATCACATATAGACCCTTGCTAGTAGTAAACGTATGAATGAATGTCGGGTTACTAATGGGTTTGGATGCAAAAATCACAATATTTGTTTGATGTCACGCGGCATGTACCACTCTTATGGTTGTATCAATGTACCAATTATCGTCAGGTGTAAGGTCCACTTGTTGCAAGCGCTGCTACAATATGGGATGAGGATCGGCCTGAGTTGTTACAAATGGTATCGAAAATAGAAACACCGAACCCCCAAGAAGGGTGGATTAAAATTGCCTTGGAAATGACTCAATAACTTGGCTATTGGACACACTTCAAAACAGTGAGTCTAGAAACGGACAAAACAAACAACCCTGCCTTACCTTATCATACAAGGTTCCCACAATCATCAACCATCAAAATGAATTGTTGGTAAAAATCTTCGACCCAATAAAAGCACTTCTACAATAAATGTTTGACCGATGCCACCAAAAACACTCCTTAATGGCATCAAATCTAATCGGATGATCACCCTAATTACGGGTTTCGATGGTAATTGTTCTTTTACCCCAGGTAGAAACCCCAAAAATACTGACCAACAAGACAACGTTGTATTGAGAGTAGAATAGTCGTTAAAAGAACATGTAAAAATGGCACTAAAGATGGTATGAATTTCAGATGCAAATTCAAGCAACAAAAAAGGGTATCAATTCAATGCCATCATCATACATGAATCATAAACCGTCTTAAAAGTTAAGATGACAAAACTGATTGTTACCAACGATACTACAAGATATTCGGATCATTTTTTTAATTGAAGATGGCTAACTTCAACCGTTCCCCTCATTGGTGCAAATTAACGGTACTGTAAAGCAGAAAATTACAGAAAATTGTTACAAAATGCAAGTAAACTCACAGATAAAAATAGGAAGCAGGAACAAAATAGAAAAACATCAAACTAACTAAATCAACTAATGCTTTATTAAGTTATACTGTGCAACTAAAAGTTCCATTACAACCCAAACATAGCAGGCATATAGGAGTAGAAATTGAAGTTTCATCTTGATTTCATATGGACCAAATAATCTACATATGGTACTTTCATTTCTTAAATTTGTGTAGCTAAACAATTTATTCCAGCAACTTGACCAATTAAAGTTTTTTGATTCAATTGTGTGAGACCCTTTCCTTAATCACTTTTATGATTCTATTTATACCTTCCCCATTTTCATGATGTCGTTATTTTGAGTGTGATGAAAAGGATCCTTGGTTTGTTCACTCAAATAGCATATAGCCATTTGGGACACTAAATCCGTAACCATATATATGTCCTAACAATTGTGATAATTGACGGTTGATGATTATTAGTAGACATTTTTATTTATTTTAATGCAAAAAAAGAATATACAACCCAGTTTAAACAGATCAAGCTTGTGTGCTCAATATTAAACCTGATTGTTGTTCAAATTATTAACACATTTTTTTGGACTAAACTCTAAAAGCTTACTTAGAGTTGTTTGGTTAATAATGAACAATGAAATAGCTTAGAAATAAACAAACCATTAGATCTCGTTAAAGACCATAATCAATTTGTGAAAGATTAAAAAGTTAGTCAACTATCAACATGATCGTTCAAACCGGAGATGGTATCATTGTTGGCAGGACTTTCTTCTTTTTGTTTTCGTTTTTAACTTTTTGTATGAATCTTTCTAAATTCATGTGTTCATTTGAATTGATCTTTCACACTCGACACCCCCTACCCTCATTAAGTATTGTACTGTGTTTTAGTTTTGCATAGAAGTAATTAAGTAAACCATCAATTACAATAGACTCGACCATATTTACCACTAAAACAATTAACTTGTGTTAACATGAATAAAATTATTACTTGTTGGCCTCGACAACCACCATGCACCAATCAGATCAAAATAAACCAACAGCAGCCAAAAAGAGTTAAGATAAGATATAAAACTAACCTTAATGAAACCAATTTCCTTCGCGTTGCTGTGGAAGCACTGCCTACAGCACATAAGCCCGTACTTTCTGATCAACCCATGTGAGTTACCGCATACCCGGCTGGTAAAACAAAAATAAACATCAAAAACAAATCATCCATAATATTGCATTGAACGATAACAGAAAGCATAACAAAAGCAAGAGCAACATATTAGCCTTTTCCAGATGACACCCGCCATTAAAAGTCATTAGCAAAAATCAAACAGCATTGTGAGCCCGCCACAAAAAATTAGATAAAACTTAAATTAGTAGTTGTTTACCAAACACTTAGCAGGTATGGGCTTTCCTGGCCACTTACCTTAATGGTTTAAGTGGCAAGGGCTAAAAGTCACTCTCATCGTTAAGCCCTTATTGGGTAAGGTAATTGACAAATCTTATCGTTAATCCCTTGCTGCGTAAAACAGTTGAATACGATGGCATTCCGCAAAACAAAAACACACATAGAGGTTATTGGGAGTGGTAGCTCTTATCACTAAGAATAATGGTAAATCGCCCCTTAGTCATCAACTTTATTATTATATTTAAACCAACAAAATACAGAGCCATGAAAGATAATCCCCATAAACATTCAGGCCATTAGAATCTATNCCATGAAAGATAATCCCCATAAACATTCAGGCCATTAGAATCTATAACAATTAAAACGTAGCCATTTTAATCACCATAGAATCTATAACAATTAAACATTCAGTCCATTAAAATCTGTTTTTGTGCATTGCGATTTCTTTTCTAAAATAGTCCTGAATGTTACGAGATTCCACAACATACAATTTCAACACGAATTACTTACCATAACGTCGGATTAAATTTCGTTACCGAAATACCAATAATTTGTTTTCAATTTCCGATTTGATTCATCACATAACCTTCAATCATAATTAAGAAAAAAAACTTCAAAAACTAGATAATCCACAGTAACAAACAACCGCCAGAATCACGTTTAGTAGCACAAATCTCGAACATATGCAGTCATCAAAGCTATGAAGATTTGAAACCGCCATAAAATCAGAATATATGCAACACGATGAGAGATACAAAGTACAATAGCTGAATAGCAGATAAAAATGATTTCAATGAAGATTGAAGAACAAGCATATTGAAACTAACCAGGTACGAGATCCAGGGCCGTAAGTCTTGGGATGGGAGTTCCAGACGTTCGAGTGACCCATTCTTCGTCTATGGAGGCGAGGAGGAGCTCGGAAACTCGATGAATTCGAAACCCTAGATTTTGCACGTTGACCTTGTGGGTTGGTTTTTATACCCCTGCTGAGGCCCATGAAATAAGAAGAAAGCCCAATACGTTTGAAAAGGGCTCGTTCACGGTTTGCTATACAATAATTTAGTGATGGGCATCCGTAACCGGTTATAATTGGCATGTCTCATAACGGGTTAAAGACCCAGTTAACACCATCGGTTAAGGATTTTGGACACATTTACATAACCGATAATAACCGAGCCGTGATCGGTTATAACCGGGTCTGGTCCATTTTCAAAAAAGATCCGTTGTGTTAGGTGTGATTTTGACCCTTTTTTTGCATTTTTACCCACCAAACACCCTATAAATAAGTTGCACAGTGTTTGTGTTCAATACTAACTTACGAAAACGCAAATGATTCTTGCTATAATTTGTGTTCATGACTCGTATTCGTTTCTCGCAAGTTCTACTCTCTCAACTCTCAAGTCTCTATTAGTTTATTCTAAATTTCTAACCTCTCAAACTTTCAAGCCTCAATTCTAATCTCTCCATGTTACATATATTAAAAGAAATAAAAAAATAGCTTTAACCGATCCGTAACCGGTTATAACCGGATAAAGTTAATCAGTTAACCGAATGGCTTAACCAGTTAAGAGCCCCAAACAGCTTAACCGTAACTGGTTACGACTTAACCGATTAAGACGCGTTACTATTTTTAACCGGCCCAGGACCGGTTTTTGGGCCATCACTACTATACATAAGTTTATCAATGGGCCTATGGTTCTAGAAACAACATCATTTTTTTAGATAGTAAAAAAAAAGATTGATTACTAATGATTCATACAACTTACAATGAACCCGGCCTCACACAAAACTTGTCTTTAAAGACATCCGATGGAGCATTTTTAAACACACTCAATGACTGAGGCTAGTGGGGGGCTCCCCCGGATAGACCTAAACTTCCATTTGGGCAAAATTGTCCAGCTCTTTACCAATTGAGGTTAATATTGTATTCTATATGAAAAGTCAATTTCAATAGTATAATGTTTTATTACACTTATCTAATCTGGAATTTGTATACCAACAATAATATATTTTTCCTCAATTTAAAGTTTTAAACGTATTGTGTAAAACTTGTATGTTGTGGACATCCATTACATAAAACGTAAATGCATAAAACTTATGCTTTAGATAAGTGTTTTACACATAGCTATTTAAGTGGTGTTCTAAAAATTATGCATAAATTGTGTAAGTTATCCATGTGGTTTACCCATACTCTACGTATTCGTTATTACTAGTGAAATTTTATAACGGTGACATGAACATTTTTAATTTGTGGATTGTACCTAGTTAAAGCGGGCATTAAGTCTATCTTTAATTAAAAGACATTTTGATCATTTTTGCATTTACTTTTATTACTAAAATGTTAGTGTACAAGTCAATAGTAGTTGTATATAACCTGAGTGTCTTCCCCAGTGAACCCCATATTCACCAATAAACTCCCATCCCATTTTCTCCATCGTTACATTATGTAATTGAAATGATTTATCCTTCTCGTTCCAAAAATGGAGTCCTTTCGTCCTCAAAAAACACTCAATTCACCCCTCTTAATTGAGTGTTTTTTGTTTCACGCACCATGCTTTAATCCGGTAAAGTAAGTCCCGTTTTCAAGTTTCAACCTTGAATTGTAAAGAAAGTATTTTAAAAATAAGTTTCAACTAGTTGTTGGAGACACACATTATGCTATGTGAGTATTTGACATGCATTTATACCAACTACTAAGCCATGCAATGCTATATCAGGTGATGTTAACCTAACTTTTTTTTGGAAAGGATGATGTTAACCTAACTTCACATGTCTAAGTTTCAACAACAAGTAGAAGTTTGACACAAAGGTTATTATCTTCGATGGAAACTTTCCATTTGTTGTAGATAGATCTTAAAAGGTTATGTGAATTAAAAGAAACGAAACAAGACCCACGCGGGAGAACTCGTGAACGTTTTAAACAATATCTAAATGCCTTAACCACACGGGTGGTGGCGTATTGGCAATAGGTCGGTCTAGGAGATGTGGTGGATTATTCCATCTAAACGGGTTTGAGTCCAGAAGGGAACATATTGTGGCCAGACTTAGCCTTAGACATGCCCAACCTGCAAAGGATATAAAAAAAATTTAGGTGAACCTTAAAAAAAAATACATAAATGCCTTAATACATATCCATTTGCAAACATGTTGTACCAGGGGAGGTTGAAGATGGAGACATGAAACAATTGGGATGGATGCTGCGTTCCATGAAGTTGGAAGTCCACATTGTAGGGGATGTGGGTGGGCTTATCTATAGGGGACTTCATCAACCAAAAGTGTTGTGTGGGGAAGGGAAAGAAAGACGACAAACAAGGAACCGAGGGGGAGTCAGTTAAACATACTTAGCTAACTCTTTACATCTGAGTTATATACTTCTAAATTGAAAGCCTATACATAGATTGTCACAAAAAAAGACATCAATACCCTCACCTTACATCTGGCCAATATTAGTTACATTTTGGACGGAGTTATGTGCCAAAGCAGGTGCTAGAGATGGTTAAATAGGCCGGCCCGACAAGTGGGGACCACTTTAGAATTTATTTCCTAGTCAGTTGGAACGTAGGCCCGACCCGAGCCGATCCGATTTTTGGGACCGCTTACTGAATCACTATTTGGGACGAAATACCTAATATAAAATTGGACCCATCCCTTTGGTATTGGGCCTATTTTGGCCCAGCCCAATATCCGGAACCCCATAGTTTCAAGTCGTAGATATATAGTTATATACACACACTGGATCGCTGTCTTGGAAACAAAGAAAACTTTCGTCTTCTTGATTCGATAAATATACAGTTTTCAAACGGAGAAAGGAAGAGAACACTCGCCGGAAAACCCTAACCGCCGGATCTTATCATGAGTCGTGGAAGCGGAGGCGGATACGATCGTCACATTACGATATTCTCTCCTGAAGGCCGTTTGTTTCAAGTCGGTATGATTCCTAAACCCCTCCTCAATCTACGATTTATAACCTCTTCTCATTGATTAGGTGTTTGAATGCTGTGAAAACGATTGTATGATTCCTGTAATTGAAGTTGTAATAATTAGTTTATGGTGTTTTCGGTAGCTTGTTCATCTGAAGTATTTAGGGCAAGCAGAAAAGGTGATCATCAAAGTGTAGTAACTTGCAAATTGCAATCACTTTTGAAATGCATATCTAACATCGGTTATGACTTATGATTCATATGATTTCAATAGATTAGTTGAATAATTTGGTTTTAGAAAATCTTCTAATGTTCAACCGAGTATGGAGTTGTTTTTGATCTGAATAAGTTAATCAGCTTGAAACTAAGGATAGGTGTTTTTGATTTTAGTGAAATTATCACTTCACATCTCTAATTGAACTCAAAAGCGGATGGGGAGTTGTTAGACGAGCTATAGCAATGGTAGGAGGTGTGTTGTGCAGACTAGAGTAAGCTAACTAGAACCTTGGAAACAGTTTCTGCCAAAATCAAATCGGAGTTTTGAAACGATCCTCGAGTTGATTTTGTGAAACCTGCGCAAATTAAGGATGAAATGAAATACAACTTATGGAAAGCGAGCTCTCACGCGGACTCAAGTTTTATCTAGGCTTTTACTCCGTTTCTGTATAGTTTTCAAGGCTCCAACAATAGGTAGGTGGTTTTACATTTAGCCAATAATCACTTTTGCCAACTATTCAAAAAATTATAATCAGTTTATACTTGCATACACTCATGAACATCCCCTTTCTATTCTAAGAGGTTAATTGTAATTGATGTTAATGGTGAACTCAAGCTCAATATTACTTCTATATCATCTGATTCCTGTTAGATGTTGTGAATGGAAACAGAGTATGCTTTTAAAGCAGTAAAAGCAGCTGGAGTCACCTCAATTGGTGTCCGAGGTAAAGACTCCGTTTGTGTCGTGACCCAGAAAAAGGTCCCGGTAAGTTTTTCCGACCAAGCATCTGATCGATCGGTGTCTATATATTTTTCGGTTTCATTGTTTAAAATTTGGTTTTGATGTAGGACAAGCTCTTGGATCCAACCAGCATTACACATCTTTTTCCGGTCACCAAATTCCTTGGGCTGTTAGCTACTGGCACTACAGGTTCTTGTTTGCACATCTTGAACAATCTTACATTTTATTGACGTACAATTTATCCTCATGCATATAAACCTTCTGCATACTTTGATGGCAATAGTGTTTATCTTGTATTTGATTATGATTATTTATCAGTTAGTTAGATGTATTGAAATATGAAGCATGTTTATCCTGTATTTGATTATGTTCATCTATTATTTATATGAATTCAAATATGAAGTCTTAAGAAGCTGTACTAGTGCATCTTTAACATGTAATCTTGAATTTTAAGTGATGTGCTTTGATTATTTAACGATATACTACTGCTTTGTACGCATTCAGTGTAGTTATATTTATGACTCGAGGCTGAATATTGTTATTTGCATTTTCCAGCTGATGCAAGGACCTTGGTTCAGCAAGCAAGGAATGAAGCAGCCGAGTTTCGTTTTAAATATGGATATGAGATGCCTGTTGATGTATTGGCTAGATGGTAATCTTATTACTCTTAATACTTCTTTAATCAATTTGGTTTATTAGGCATGCTCTCTTAGGGGCCGTTCGCTGAACACTTACCTTGGTAAGCGCTTATCGGTTCAATTACTTTACCGCTGGTTATAAACATTACCATCGATCCATTTGATGGCTGGGAATTGCTTCCCGGTAAGGTAAATGAGAGTGGTGATTCCTTCCGGTAAGTGTTTGGTTTCTAGATGTATACATACACCACAATGTATTTGTCGATGAACAATGTGTTCGTTTGTTTCTAGACTCTAGAGGATGATATACAAGGAATCTTGCAAAATAAGACATCTGTTTTGTTGCTTTTTAGCATAAAAATCTCTTTCTGATTTTTGTTTGTTTATGCTATCAATTGGTTTTTTGCTGCAAAGTCTTGGTTTGTTTAACTTCATGATGCCTTGCTACATGGTGCTCCTTCCGTACTACAAATATAGTACCTTGATTTTGGATGCTCTTTTCTGGCCATTGTTGAGTTTATGATGTTATCTTCATTGGGAAATACCCCTTGTTTTATTTTTATATATTTCTATGTGCAGGATTGCAGATAAGTCTCAGATCTATACTCAACATGCTTACATGAGACCACTTGGAGTAGGTCTGTTTATAGTTTCCCTCGAATAACAAAAACTTCGTCTCATGTTTTTCCTTTCTATTTACCTTTTACTACAGACTTCAGCATGCTAATTGCTATCAATTGGTTGTTCACTTGTTTGCTGCAAAGTCTTGGTTTGTACAACTTCATGATGCCTTGCTATATAGCTTAACTAAACCATATAGACTACGGCTATGTGGTTTAGTTATATGCTTAATGACGGCAGATTTATTTGAATATGTGAACTTTTGATTTATATTGTATTTTTTGCACATATTTTGTCTTTTTCTATGCAGTGGCTATGGTTTTGGGTATTGATGACGAGAATGGACCCCGACTCTTTAAATGTGATCCAGCCGGCCACTTTTTTGGTCACAAGGTATCTGAACTTGGATTTAACTTTTTTGGTATTTGGGATTCTAATGTATATATACTAGCAATGAAGGTTTTTTGCTCAGTGATTTGTGAACTCTGTTTCAATCTCATTATGATTCATTCGAACACACGCCTACAAATCTTACTCTCCAAATCAAAAAACACGCTCCTTCCATGTATGAAAAACCCCTCCCAAAGAAAAACCTTTCCAATCTTTTTTTCTATACAGACAGATTAATCCACACAGACGACTTTATTCATACAAGACTTAATGGAAAACCAACCAAACAGCCCCTTAAAATTTGAATTAAAAGGTGAGTTTTCATATATGTAAGTTAAAGTTGGATAAAACCTGCAGCAACATATACCAACCGAAAAAAGTTGGGATCAAGTACAATTTGTTGGTACATGGTATAAGATTTTGCATACAAATTATAATAGGTCTTTCAATGAACGTCGTGTAGGATGCAAAGGGTACAGAATCTTGAAAAAAACCACCCATGACCCATATACTGTCGATATGTACTTCACAAACCGGAAGTCTTATTTTGGAGGAATTTTGCAGGCAACGAGTGCTGGATTGAAAGAGCAAGAAGCAATTAATTTCTTAGAGAAGAAAATGAAGAGCGATCCCGAATTCTCTTATGATGAGACTGTACAGGTGCCTTTTTTTTCCTTCTTGTAGATGATTTGGGGTGTAAACGAGCCCAGTTCTAGCCCAAGCCTGACTAAGCTCGAGCTCGGCTTGTTTAAGCTCATAAAGCTCGAGCTCAGCTTGTTTAAGCTCATAAAGCTTGAGCTCGGCTTGTCAAGAATTTAGTAGGCTTGGGCTTGACTCGTTTGTGAGACGAGCCTTAGCTCGGGTCGAGCTCGAATTGTTTACCTATAATATTCTTTTTATTATTTATAGTAAATTACATTTTTCGTCCCTGTGGTTTGTTAAAAATTGCAATTTTTGCCCTTGTGGTTTAGAAATTGCGGTTTTCATCGCTATGGTTTGTAATTAATTGCTATTTTCCTCCTTATGGTTTACAATTTATTGCTGTTTCGGTCCTTGTGGTTTTCAATTCTATACCATTTTGGTCCTTTGTACTTAAAGGTAGGAATTAGTCCAGGGATGAAAATAGCAATAAATTGCAAACTACAGGGTCACAAATGGCAGTTTTTAAACGACAGGGATGAAAACTAAATTTTATAACAAACCATAGAGGCTAAAATTGTAATTTACTCAATTTTTATAGTATTTATTATTTAACATGTATATTTATATTATATATTACTTGAAGCTCATTTAGGCTCGCAAGCCTAATTGAGCTTAAGCATAAAGGTTTGAGCTCGTATATTAGACTACCTTAAAATGGAGCTTGGCTTGGGCTCGTTTAACTTGAGCTCGAATCGAGCTTTAACCGACTCGATCCCGAGTAGCTCACAAGCAGCTCGACTCGCTTACACCCCTATAGATGATCGTTTAACTGATGCTAAATCCATGTTTTTAAGCAAATATTCACCAAAATTAGTTGTAAATATTTTATGAACCTTGCAGACTGCAATTTCTGCTTTGCAATCTGTTCTACAAGAAGACTTCAAGGCTAACGAGATCGAGGTATAATGAACCCCGTCTTTTTGATTTTGATTTCGGTTTCCGGATTCAGAAATGCTGTAAAGTTATTGATTCTTGATGGGTGTTTAGTTATTGGTTTTGTGTTTATGAACGCAGGTTGGAGTTGTGAGACGGGATAATCCAACCTTTCGAGTTCTTACGATGGAGGAAATTGACGAGCACTTGACCGCCATCAGCGAGCGTGATTAATTGATTCGACCATAATTGTTGTCAAGTTTACTTATTTTCATTGTTGAGTGATGATGTTTATTTTGGTTGAGTTTATGTTCAAAATGTTGATTGATAATTACACTAGTTTTTTTTTTAATTAATGCCCAAAAGTCTAAATCAAGGTTAAGGTGATATGAAATTGCTGTGTATGTTTGCTGATTGGTTGGTTGGCTGATTGAAGCCATTGAATGATTTAATTTGATGTTTGCAGTTTGAGAAATCTTAACCTAGCCCAATCCAACCCAAATCGTGCGGGTTGGGTTAGTTGGACAAATTGAAATTTTGTACCATAAAGTGACATTATGCAAGTTAGAATGCAAGTTAGAAAGTGACATTATGCAAGTTAGAATGCAAGTTAGAAAGTGACATTATGCAAGTTAGAAAGTGACATTATGGTTGAAGTGCCATTTAAGGGACATTTTTGTATCCCTGGACTGTATATATATGTGGATAGAAGTAAATTAAGGTTTTTTTTTGTTGGTTTTATGCACATGTGCATATGTACCTATGTTTTTTTTTTTTAATAAAAATGGTTATCNCGGAATGAAGGGCTAAGGGTGTTTCTCAATTTGTAGTTTTTAAGGTTTTTCTTGGAATTTGACTGTATGGTTGAAATTGTGATATAATTATGAATTAAGTTAATTACTAGTTGGTCTAATATCAAAAGTACCAATATTATTTACCTTTTACAAAACTTCTTTTTGATTCTACATAAGTTGATAAGCGCTTTTACAAAAAAAAGAAAAACGAAAAACAAAAAAACAAAACCATAAGTTGTTTTAAATAAGCAATCCTAAACATCTCCTAGATAACGACTTCAAAGGCAAGTTTCTAACTACCACCCGCTGTTCCATCACGCCACTCGTCACCTATCACCCCACCGCACCCACCCCCGTCACAAACCTCACCCT
>LUCG01120968.1:0-11534 GCA_001633085.1 Carthamus tinctorius
AGAAGAGTTGTACGTCTGCTTGAGCCTGTTCAAGTAGATTGAGGCTGTGGTTGTAAAAGCATTTAGACTTGTGATTAATAATAGATTGCAAGTTTGATAATTCATTGTTCAATTCTTTAAGTTAATTCCGCAACTTGTTTGAATTAGNCTAAATTGTTATATCATGTCTACTCTTCATCCTTCTTTCTGCCACTTCTCTTTCTTCCCAGTTACTTTGCAATCAGTCTTGTTCTCTTCTATACATCTCTTCAATTCTAGAATATGACATCTTGGCAAACATAGCAGAATCCATTTCAGCATTCACTCTTAGAAAATTGACCATCTTCTTTCTTTCTTGATTTGCCAAGTATGTCTTTGAAGGTTGTCCTTGTCTTGTTGCCTTCATAGTCACTTTCCTTGCTTAAGTATTTCTCTTTTTCTGGTAGTCTTCATTGAGTTTTTGCTCTAACTTTCTAGCATACATGTGATCTTTGGCACTCTGAAGCTCTTTCTTTCTCAACTTTTCATGCTCCTTTTCAACAAGTAACTTTATGGCTTTAGCAGATAAAGCTTCTTCTTCTTCTTTGGATAGCTTTTTCTGCTTCTTCTGTTCAAGCACCTTTTCCTTTCACCTCTTCCTCCTTCTTCTTCATACTTGAACCGCCTTCTTTTATGACAACTCTTTTGGCTTTGGGAATAGCCTTAGGAATGTCCAAACCCACCTGAACTAGTATTTGTGCTATTTCTACTTCTTCTTGACTTAGTCCAGTGGTTTTTGCTGCTTGTTTTCCATTTCTACTGCTGGTTTATTCATAGAAGTGGTTTCTGCTGCTGATTCCTTCGTTGTTGCTGCTTTCACAAAACTTTTTGCAGCTTCTGGTTCTTTCATCTTTTCTTCATTCTATTGTTCCCCCCTAACCTTATCTTTACTCTTCCCCTTTCTAGAAGCAGCATGTTCACCAGTTTTCTTGGGAGTCCTCCTCTTCTTGTGCATCAAACCATAAACCATCCTCTTCAAACTTGAGATGTGCACTTGTTGAGCTATAAGTTTGGAGTATTGTGTATTTATCACCTTCTTCATACAAGAAATCTTCTTCTCATTCCTCTTCACATCCACAGAGATGTTGCCAATGGTCTCAATCAATTCCTCGTATGTATACCTATCCTCACCTCCTTTAGGTGTGTTGACCACCCTTGAAGGAGCATTGGAAGTGTTAGTAGAGGCCTTCTGCCTAGCAGAAGCACCACCTACCCCCATGGTTTCTTGGCACCTGGGACCCTATGATGATTTCTCATCTAAGGTTTCCGTAGAGAAGTTCTTAGGTATGTTCACACTGTCCTGGCCTGCACCTTGTGCAGACTCAGTAGTGTGAGCCCTGCAATCCACATGCCCATCCATCTCCTTAGAGGGCACCTTCAGAGAGTTGGGAGACACTCCAGTGGGTTCCCTTTGGATATTCTCTAATGGATAATGCTCCATTAGAGGGCTTTGAGGCTTGGGCGCTTTGGATCCAGAGGAGAAATGAGCTCCTTTGGATTTCCTTTGATATTGCTTTAGTGAAGGGGTGGGGGATTGATGAATAGGGGACTGTGGTATATTTATAGTGGAAGGTGTGGATATGTGATCAGTGGGTGTGCCTGATTGTGTTGGCTGTAGGCCTGATTCCTCACCTTGTAGGGGGTTCACAACCATCATTATAGAGAACAATGGTGTGATGGTATCTGAAAATTCCTTTGCATTCCTTTTCATGTTTGAGAAGACCTTCCCAGTGGGTGGTTTCCTCTAGGGTAAATCAATTCTTTGTTTAAGACTTCTTGGACAAATCTTGGATACATGAACAATGGTTTAGAAGTAGATTGGGTATCCAAGTTTGATACAAGACCACTGGAAATCATGTTTGAAAAATTAAAAGTTTGTGAAGTGGCTAAGCAGACTAAGGCATAACCAATAGTACTGTTAAACTCACTCCAACCTGTGGTTTTCTTTGAAAAACAATGAATGAAGTAAAAACCTCCACTGTGGTGAAAATCTACTTTTAAAAAATGTAAGACCAACAGTAGGGCCTTCATATCCCATTCGTACGAGCTCTACGTACAAGGTTTCATCAGGAAGAAAGTTTATACATGTAGCATCATTCAGATGTAGATGAGTATGAAGTTTGTCCTCTGTGATGGTGACATCTCTATCACACACCTTAGAGACAATGGCCTACTCATCATCTATAGTCTGGATAGTCGCATTGGTCCAAAACTGACGCATATGCTCTTTGTAGATTACTGGATTGACCATCATGGCATGACAGATGTGTGAAGCTTGTAGGAATTCGATGATTTCATGAAATCCTTCGGCTTGTTTGACTTTATTTAGGAATCCAAGCTTGTTATGATCATCATGGAACACGAAATTTTCCATTTGAGCAAAATTAGGGTTTGCGAGCACAGAATCGAGAGAAATAAGGGGAAAGGGTTTAGGGTTCAAAGAGTCGTTGGGAGTTTGGCGGTCAGAAAGGATACTTATAGGGCACGGATTTCAGTTAAAAGCAGTAGTAACAGATAAAAGGCGGTAGTAATGAGCAGTAGTAACCAACACTAGCAGTAGTAACTATGCCTAGCAGTAGTAACCACCTCTAGCGGTAGTAACCACCTCTAGCGGTAGTAACCACCTCTAGCGGTAGTAACCACCTCTAGCGGTAGTAACACCTCTAGCGGTAGTAACACCTCTAGCGGTAGTAACACCTGTAGCAGTAGTAACACCTCTAGCGGTAGTAACCACTAAAGCAACCAAAATACCTGAAACACTTAAACAAACAAAGGTTAAAAGCACCATGCACTATAAAGAAAGTAAAAAAATCAAAAGAATATATACAGAAAAGGTACAAAGAAAATAAAAAGATGTTCATTCTGAGTTTAGCATACCCACATTTGTTATCAAAAATGTAAATCTACCCACATCAAATGCCTTAGTGAATAAATCTACATACTGGTTATCTATGTGAACCTTCAAAACTTGAATTAACTTCTTTTCATTGCAATCTCTAATAAAATGGTACCTGATTTCTATATGTTTTGTTTTTCAATGATTGACAAGATTGTTAACAATGCTAATGGCACTGTTATTGTCAATAAAGATAGGAGTGTTAAGTAAACTAATACCATAGTCCAGCATCTAATTCTGAATCCATAGAACCTGAGCGCAGCAACTAGCAACAGCTACATACTCTGCTTCAGTTGTTGATGTTGATACTGTGGTTTGCTTCTTACACTGCCATGAAACCAATCTTGCACCCAAAAACTAACATCCTCCTAATGTTGACTTTATGAGTTGTTGTGTTAATAGTTGCTAAGTGTGCTTCTATTTTAGCCGATTACCCATTTTTCGAGGGGGAGCAACTTGTGCTGGATTTAAGGGGGAGCAGCTTGGTTTGACCTTGAAGGGGAGTAGATTTTTCCGAATGACATACATTGTTTGAGGGGAGCAAGTTGGTTTGAATGATATACAATGTTTGAGGGGGAGAACTTCAAGTTTTGAGGGGGAGAAATTGTATCAAAGACATATGCAATGAAATGAAGACATATGCAAAAACATGATGAAGATATGGGAATTATGTTGAAGAGTTCAAGATAACAAGTATTACTGATTGAAGAATTCAAGACATTGTGTCAAGCAAGTATTGATATTGATTGTGATGCATGAGTTGATATTGCGGAAGGAACGATGAAAAGTATCAAGTTTTGAAGATGAAAATATTTGAAGAATATGTGGATGTTGTTTGTAATCCAAGAGTTGATTTGAAGAGAATGTTGATGTGGATTGTGAGGAAAATATTAATAAAGTGAAAGAACTGATGAAGAGTTTCAAGATTCTAAGAAGAAATTGTGTGAAGTATCAGTTAAGAGGGAGCAAGCAAAAGTTAAGGGGGAGCCAAAGAGAGATCAAAATCTGAATCTGTTGAATCTAAGGTTGAAAAGCCTTTGGATTGAAAGATTGAGATTGTGTTGTAAATGTTAATGAAGAATGATTCGATTTGCTGAAGTTGAGAAAGTTGCTTGAAGAGCATGAAGATACTCTGGGATTATATCTTGAGAAGGTGATGAACTTAGTACATGTAGTGTCAAAGCTCAAAGCCTTAATATCCTTGACCATTAACCTTGGTTATT
This sequence comes from Carthamus tinctorius, assembly GCA_001633085.1. Lineage (NCBI taxonomy): Eukaryota > Viridiplantae > Streptophyta > Magnoliopsida > Asterales > Asteraceae > Carthamus > Carthamus tinctorius. The sequence goes on from LUCG01120968.1 coordinate 4,138, forward strand.
TCAAGAGGGAATTCTGAATTTGATGAAGACTACTTCAAGATGAAGAGTGTTATTTTGAAGATGATATTTGATAAAAAGGGGAGATTGTTATGTGTTGAGCTTATTTGTGTGATTATGATGACCTGACTTCAAGATTGAAGATTGTTGAAGATTGTCAAAGCCGGACTTTGTGTTATCTTGATTACAAAGGGGGGATTTTTTTATTTTTTTTTATTGTTAGTGTAGAAATATTGTATCTAAGATCACATATTAATGAAGTCAAAACTAGAGGTCAAAGTCAAGGAAGGAAGCTTTAATAGTCAAAGTCAACATTATGTAATGAGTTAGTTGTGTAAGGCCAAGGGTATAAATAGAGAGTTAGAAGGTTTGAGTTAGGAGAGAGCTTTATTGTAATATATTCATCTAGAGAGAGAAAGTAGATCTTGTAATGATTTACACGATGAATGAAGATATGATTGTTTGATCTATTGTTCTTGTGCAAATCTTATCATAACACTTAAAAACCCAGCGCAAGCTCCGCCCAGACCCGCTTATAACAACGCTGCGACCTTTTGCGCGGTAGCAATACCAAACCAAATACGACGAGTAGTGGGGTCCTGAGCTAAAAGGGCAATTAACAGCTAAGAGAAGCCCTAAAGGTCTGATAGTTGTGGACTGTCAAATTGCGTAGCCGGGCGACTCGCCAGCTCTTAATTGCATCTTTCAGATTTACGTAAGTGATCAATGAACTTCCCGCTGGCTTGATGAGTGAGATGTTGGTCTTCGAGCCTGCTGCTCCCTCTAGTGCTGGGGCCCCTTTATACTAGTTTGCTGATGAGTTTGACCCTCGTCAGGCAGCATTGGAGTTGCTATCCATATAGTTCCATGGCAGTTCTACTTGCAGCCATTAGGAGGTCGAACCAAGGACCTATGGAAGTCGGGGCTAGCCCGCCCCCTTTTCTTCTTTCTTTTGCTGCCCAATTGAACTATGAGCTAGAAGTCTTTTGAGGAAAGCAGCATCATCTTCGATTCGCATATAAGCTAGAGTTCTAGCTCGTAAGTCATCGAAGTTCTCTAGCGGATATTTGGTTAGGTCGACGTATAATCCAAACGTGTCGTCCAATCCTCGTTTATAAGTTTCGATCATCGTCTTCACATCACAGTTTCGGACGTAAATCATCTCTGCATTAAACCTGTTAAAGTAACTTCTGATGGATTCACCAGTTTCTTGTACGATATAGTACAAGTTACTGGTTTGTTTCTCCATCTTACGATTGCTGGCAAAATGTCGTATGAATTGATTCACCAATTTTGTGAATGACCCGACGGACTTGGGTTTTAGGTTGATCAATCACTGTAACGCTGCTCTTGTGAGTGTCGAACAGAAGCTTTTACACATGCAGACTTCTTGATACTGAGATGGAATTGAAGCGGTCGATGTGTTCCATTAGATCTGTTATTCCTGCGTATTTCTGGGTGAATGCTGGAATATTATACTTTTTTGGAATATCGACGAGGGCGATTTCATCGATATAAAGGGAAGCTTGATATCCCATTCAGGGTTCTACGTCATCTGGTACGGCAGCTCCAGGTAGTTTCGCTAATAGTGAAAGAACCTTTTCATTCTGCTCCTCGAGCATCTTAAGTCTTTGAGCCATAGGATCATTTGTTTGTACGTTGTTTGCGTCTTGTTGTGCAGAGCTGGTGACTTCTCCATTAATTGGTTGAAATTGAGTTTGCATAGTTGGCGCGGCTGTTGCATGAATGTGCGTCGGTTGGCCTTGGCGTTGGGAATGAGGTTGTACATTCCTTGTCCTAAGGAGTTTAGAATGTAGGTAAACATTAGAGGCCAGTGAGGTGGTGGATACAAAGGTCCACTGACGGGTGTCACGAACAACGGTCTTAAGTTATTTTGCTATGGGAAAGTTGGTCCAAAGAATGACAGTCGCCAATTGTCTTGAGGTGCCTGTGCAAATGCGGCGAATGGAGGTCTCTGATTATTCTGGGGTACAAACGCTGGTGTATGCTGGTTGTGCGTCGCCTAGGAATTCTAAGCTCTCAGTCCTGCAATTTCTCCTGTTGCCTGCACAGTTTGGTTAGTCAAGCTTTGAATCTGTTGTTGGGCAACTTGTAATTGTTGTTGAAGACTGATCAAGAATGGATCTTGATTTTCTTGGAAAGCCATATACTGTAAATGATAAAAGAATACAAACTCCGAAGGGAGAGATTAGTATCACCGCTCGTTTTTATCGAAACACGTTTTTCTCTAGCTGGAGACCCACGGTGGGCACCAAACTGTTAATGCCAAAAATCGCACTTAGGACGACTTAAGCTGACTTATGAGGCTTATCCAGCTAAAGAATGAAACCTGGTTCGATAAAGGCGTGCGAGTAAGAGTAAACAGGGAATGGAAGAATTGATGACGCAAGAAAAACCTCAGGTCGAGGGAAAAACCTGCAATAGACTTAGGACTAAGCCGATGTTCCACTAGCTATCACCAAGCAGGGGTGATGTCCTTGATATTACAATGATCAATCGTGCGTTACAATGAAGAAATAAGCAATGGTCGTATGAAAATTACAATGAATCGTAAGTAAAACTAGAGAGAACAATGTATTGTAGTTCTTGATAGCTGAGTGTGTTACCGTTTGCTTGAGCTCGAATGCTTTCTTCTATAGTCATCTTTGAACTGCTCCGGCAATTATGGGTCCTTTAATAATAACGGTCATAACGGTCGATTCTCATTAATTGCTCATTGAATCTCTGTCGGCGGTTATATCCGTTGAATATTAATTATCTTTATCTTGCATTGATCCTGCATTAAACAGTAACTGAAGTAACGGTTAGCGTTAGTGACCATGTATTGTCCTTCAATGATCGTAAGATAGTTATACAACGGTCGTTAGATTCATACGATGACTTTAGGACCTTATCTTAATACAAGATATTAATTCCTAATGAAGTCTTATAATAGGTAAGGCTTCAAATTTAAAATTCTTGTCATCTCATTTATACTTTAGTTGTTGTTAATTGATTTAGAGTTTGTAAGTTGATTATTTAGTTGGGTTTGTTATTTTGATTTAAGGTTTTTTACTAGTTTGTCTTTTATTTATATTTTTCTTGACTTTTTGCTTTCTTCATAACTAAATCTAAGTTATATATCTCTTTTCACTAGTTAATGATGTGATGTGTTCACTTGTTTTGAGTTTAAACAAAAAAATATATATATACATAGTAGTCTTTCGATTTATGCGAGATAGTAAACAAATGATAATCAAAAACCGAAGCAAATAAGTTATATATATTCGATAAAACTGGAAAAAAAACGAATAAATCAAGATCGTATTTGTTATGATGAGTTATCTGGTTTCAGAAATTTTTGACATCATTAAATGCACCCTCAATTTTCTAGAACCACACTGATTGATCGTTCAAATAAATATAAAATTACAATCTAATTAAAGTAAATGAATCCAGTAAATCTAATAAAAATAAAGTTACTATCTAATTAAAATAAAGGGTTAAGTACATCAAAATCTATCCAAGTTGTCACTTTTTATCATTGTATGTGTTCAACTCAAAAACTCACCATTGTATGTACTGAATCTACTAAAATTGTCATTCTATGTACTAAACTACCATTCTATGTTTCCATTTAATGTACTTAAAAACTTACCATTTGATGTACTGAACCTGCAAAAATGGCAATTTTGTAAGTTGAGTACAGACAATGGTAAGTTTTTAAGTTGAATACATACAATGATAAAAGGTGACAACTTGGAAACATTTTGGTGTACTTAACCCTAAAATAAATATAGTTTGATACTTTTTCAAAATGTATCAAACTATACCGAAAAAGTTATTGTGTGTATCCAACTATCAAAAATGTTTTTTAATGTATCAAACATTTATTTTTTTTATTGTGTTACAAAATGACTTGCTACCTTCGTAGCTAGTAAACCATCGCCAAAGGCCCAGAATCGTCGTCGGAGACTGTCGCGGTTGACCCAAAACATGTTGGATACCCAAAACCATCATAAGATACCGTCTCCAATGACCGGAAACCATCGCCGTAGATCACCCTATCACAGTTCACACCACCACCACCAACCTCCACCCAGTACCGCCGTCGTGGTCACCACCCCAACCATCACCACCACCTCAAACCATCACGGCTGCCGCAAACCATCATATCCGCTGCAACCATCATCTTGTCCGCAAACCATCACCGTCGTTGCAACCATCGATTCCGACCTACAACCTCCGGCCGCCATCACCAACTGCTGGTAACTGGTTGAGCAGGTCACCATACACACAATAACAAAAAAATAATGTTTGATACATTAAAAAACTCTTTTGGTAAGTGGATACACACAACAACTTTTTGGTAGAGTTGTTCATGGGCGGTACGGGCCGCTAGACCCGGTATGCTCGGCCCATTAGAAAAGCGGGCTTGGACAATTATTGTCGAAAAAATGGGCGGGTGTGCATGGGCAATGAAAAAAAGAATTCAGTCAAGCCCGCCCGATACGTTATATTTTTATAGTTGATTTAATTTTGTATATATTTAATAATTTAATGTTTTTTATTAAAAAAATTAAGAAGTAACTTTAAGTTTAATAATTTAATGTTTTTTTATAAATCATTAAAGAGAAAATGTTCATAATTCATATATTAAAATATATATTTCTCTTCCATATGTTATGTACATTTATATCTTTTACATCTTATTTTTATGTTCGAAAACACTTACATAATCTAAATGATTTACGTAACTTATAACTTTATATTACTTTTGTTCTTCAAGTATAAAAAGATAAGCCCGCTAGTCCATGGGCAAGTCCATAAGCCAGCAAAACCAGGCTTGGGTTTTCTACATTAAGCCCGTTGGACAAAAAAATTACGTTAGGCCCGGCCCGGGTCTGAACCAAGCCCATAAATAATCACCTCTACTTTTTGAGTATACTTTAATATATTTTGAAGAAGTATCTCCTAAAATACATATAAACCTTACCTTTATCTAAAAATTGGAAAATTGTTTTCATAAAATTTCTGAAGTGATTTTCTCTTATAAAGTTTTCACGCATTGTATTCAAAGAAACAAACAAACAAACGTGTGGATTTTGCAAACAACAAATTCAAATTCACAAGTAAAAAACAGTAAGACTCGCAAAATCAACACCTATATATGTTGAGCATCCTTCTTTAAAATTTCATTCGTAAATCCAAGATTCAATCTATTCTTTGTTTTATTTTTGGGTTTCATCATGACGAGAAGTCCCGTCAACATTCTAGTGATTGCAGTGTGTCTACTGATTTTATCTGCGAGTTTATCTCGTGCTGAAAGTCCAGCTGTTTTCATTTTAGGAGACTCTTTATATGATGTTGGTACGAATAGTTACATACTAAAGGCCCTTGCAAAAGCCAATTTCCCCTTCTACGGCATCGACTTTTTCAATTCGACTCCAAATGGAAGGTTTTGCAACGGTTTAAACTTGGCTGATTTTACGGGTAAGTTTTCCGTACTTTGAGTAAAAGTATGTTTATTACCGAAATTTGATAACAGTCGTCTAATGATGTTTTAAGACGTCTATTATAATTTATAAGCATGTTTGATGATCATATGTCGACTAATTTTAAAAGTTTGTTAGAAAAGACCGAGTTTGATAAGGCATGAACTTGCAACTCACCCTTTCGAAAATATACTTCAGACAATTTATGGGCTCCTTTTTCATGTTTCTTTCAAACTCTTTTTTGAAAAGTCATTTTAGTTGTCATATAGGTTTTACCAAAAGTTGCTAGTTTATTAGGTAAAAGATCATTTGTTAGCCAATATCTAGCTTAGAATATTTTCGATGGATTTTCTGTAATTTCTTTAAAATAAAGAAAATTAAAAGTAAAAGTCTTAAAAAAAATTACATCTAATTCCAATATTTTCTTTGTCTTGGGTCCACCAATATCAATCCAAGGTAACCCGATATATAATCCATACAACACTTGGGTAATCCAAATCTGTTGAGTTGATATCGGGTTAGGCATAAAACAACCCGACCAACCCGATAACCCCATAAAAGTTTTAGTGACAACCCTTTAAAATTGTTTGTATTTTTATTTAATATGTATCTGTTACCCAAAACAACTCGATAATAACGAGCAAATGAAACTCATAAGATGACATCATTGGAAAACTGTTATATATATAATAACTAAATATTTCGATGAACTCGTATATTCTTTTGAATGGTTGTTCATATTTCAAAGAAAGATTTCCTTATTTTTTTTTCTCTAAATGTTGTTTTTAATTTATTTAAATATAACTAGATCAAACCAACCAATCTGAATGGGTTGGATTGAAAATTTTCAAACCACCAACATTAGATTGGGTTAGGGTAGGTTATTCAAATATCATCAACTCGATCAACTCGGTTATTCAACTCGATCAACTCGAATAACTCGAATTTTTATGAATATGAACGAACCATGTCTTAGCTAAAGTAGCACTTGGTGAATCTGTGACAAGTCCACCACCATTTCGCGCACTTTATAAGATGGGAGACACTTTTAGCGAGAGCCTTGTGAAAGTGATCGACTTTGATCCTAAGAGACCTTGGGAGACTCCTAAAGGCTTCGACATCGCTCGGGAGGGAACCGACAAGGAGAACCCGGGTAGAGGAATAAACTTTGCTTCGTCAGGAGCAGGGATTATCGACAAAACCTCTGCAATCGATGTAAGATCTCAAGTTCATTTTTTGAAGTATATATATCGTTTATATGCGGCAAACCTCACACATATTATTCACCTTTGGTGATATTTGGTCACAGATCCAAACACTGGAAGAAAATTGAGTTTATAGAATGTCTAAAATAAATAAGGGTCCTCAGAGGGTATTTTCTCTAACCAAACCGGAAGGCGTCCTATCTAAAAGCGTTACAAAAAGTTTATATGATGCTTTTGGGGGTCGTAGCAAGTTTTAGAACATTTTTCAAAAAAAAAGGTCCTATTAACTATTTTGTAGGACACTATTTGAAAAATGGTCTTGTATACACAAGTGTCCACTAAAAAGATGGGTTTATATGACGTTTTTCAAATGTGTCTTGTAAAATTAGTTAATACGACTGTTTATTTTAAAATTGTTCAAAAAAACTTCTTACAACGCTCAAAAACATCCTATGAACCTATCGCAGCACTTTTAGATATGACGTTTTTTTGTTTGGTTCTATAAATTCGGCTCATATAAAATACTCTATTAGGACATGATTTATTTTTGGCATCACATAAACTTATTTTTGTCGTACTGAAATATGTCTTTCCGTATCTATGATTAAGTTTTTGTTATATATATATATATATATAAAGGGAGGTTCATACGAGAAACATGTCAATTTAAGAAAAAACTAGGAGCAATCTTAGCCACACA
>LUCG01121020.1:0-15432 GCA_001633085.1 Carthamus tinctorius
TTTTAGTCATTTACCAAAATTTCATTCCAATTCCAAAGCTAAATTCTGTGAACCAAACAGATATATTCAAATTCTTTTAACAGATTTCATTTCAATTCTGCCAACCAAACAGGTGGTCAAACCTGACAACATTCCATTCCAATTCANAAACGCCACCTTAAGATTATTTGTTTTATTTTTAAGAAAGGATTCGAAAGCCTTTTATCCTCCTTCAAAGTTTTATGAGATGCATCATCCACATCTGATTTTTTAGATATGAAATTAGACTTTAGACTTCAGACCTCATAAAAACAAAGAATATCTTAGTCTCCAAAACTTTGGAAGAAGAAACTACATCGGGTGTTCCATCTCCAAGGGCTGTTTTGGTTTTCCATTGTGTCCTGTATTGATAAAGTGGTCTGTGTGGATTAATCTATATCTGTAGGTTTTTTCTAACGACAAAGAGAACCACTCAGGGAGGGAGCTTCGGTATGGCATCACCCCCAACCAAGAGCAACCTATCTTTGTAGGTTTGAAAAGTTTTTGTTTGTAAGGGTTTTTCCATAGATGGAAAAAGATTGTTTTTTAATTGAGAAAGATATGTTTGGAAAAAACTTGCTGCATAAAGCTATCCCTTAAAAGCTTAGTGAATAAGTCACTTTCTATATCATTAAGCCACTAATGAACAGTCATCTATCACCGACCGAATAAGCTAGGAGTTTCCTTAAGCTCGTTAAGCTGCTAACAAACATGCTCCAAGCATGAGTATCGAAAAATGCTACAATAGACATACTCATTCTGATTCGCCCATGTTCTAATCTTTATGTTCATTCCTATTTTCTAAAAAGACCAACCTAAGGCTATGTGTAACACACAACAGATATGGGGAAATTTCATAGGGTAGGCGGGCTTGGTGGTACGGGGACCGCGGATTGGGAGGGCGGGTAGGGGAGGGTATATATACCCGTTGAAACCGTTCTCTCTCTATTCCCTCTTTCTCTCTCTTAAAATAATTATAAAAATATTAGAGGGTATGATGGTATGAAATGTTGGTGTTATTTCGTTTGAGAGTTCAGAGGATATGATCAGAAAAGTTGATGTGACGTTGAGGTAACATGAAAAGTTAAGGATATGAAAGGTTGGTGCTACGGATGGCCTATTTCTGTCACTAATCTGATTAGAAAATCTTTTTCGGATTTAAATACATATAAGGTTAGAGTCCTTTGAGTCGAAGCCAATAAATTTATACCTTATTTAAAAATATTACTAAAAAGAAAAAATGAAATGTGTGCATGGGGTGCTTTAAATTTGTGAGAAATTAATTATTTGCAGTGTGGAATTAATATTTGCGTATGCAAATATATTCTCTTCCAACTGTATATTACACTTAACCCCACGCTCCATTAAAGGCATGTCAGGGGTACAACTGTCATTATGGCTTTAATTCTACTTTATCTAACATTCTCTTAAAGTTAGAGTAAACATCACTTTAGGTCCTCCTAACTTTTATCAATTTCTGTGTATATTGTTATTAAACTTCAAAAACTCAGACTTGATCTTTAACGTTTGTCGTTTCATAGCGTTTTTAGTCCCTTCTTCTAACAACCATTAACTTTTTTCCTTTAAGTCCAGATAAATGAAGGTATTTTATTCATGTTAACCATCTTTCTAATGACCAAAACACTCCTCATTTAACCGGACGTTGATGGATTTAATAGAAAAATGTTTAAGATGACTAAAATGCCCCTTTTTAAATTGGACTTAACGAAAAAAATTTAAGATTTTTAAAAGGAAGGACCGAAACTGTTATGAAATGACAAAATGTGAGGAACCAAATTCGAGTTTTTAAAGTTTACGGACGATATCCGTTGAAATTGACAAACATTAAGGACCAAAAGTGAAATTTACTCTTAAAAATACAAAAAAAGTTATTTATTAGGCCATCCTTACCCGTACCACTCATACCAGCTGTCACGTGAGCGCCATATCAGCTTTACCACTACCTTACCATCACCATACCATTTCATCCTTACCCGTACCACTCATACCACCTATTTTATTTTTTAAATACTAAAATAGATTAAAATAATTAACTTTAACTTAAAATAATTTGAATTAAAATTAAAATTAAAATTAAAAAACTAGCTATTCGAGAGCATCCCATCCGTATTTTAGGCGTATTCGCTCCTTCTCTCGCAATGTGAGCTCCAAATGCATACCCGAGAGATGGTTGTGCGGTGATACGTAGAATTGGAAGTCTACCATCCTTTGCCTTTCGTTAATCGANTGATTTACTACGTCTCGAACCGGAATGGGTACCGTGTGAATCCATGCGTGTTAGGATTGAAAGAGATTAAGAGGAGAATAAGAGAAAGGTAAATTGTATGGATTGAAAGAGATTAAGAGGAGAATAATAAGAGATATGTGTGAATAAAAGATAGGTGTGAATGAGATATATATAGATAGGTAAAAAAAATAGCCGTTGATGACCGTTGGAAGGGGGGAGGGTGGTGTTTGCAAGCGGTAAGCGGGTACCGATTACCCCTCGTACCGGCCCTGTACCGGTTGAGCGTGGCGGTGTTACCGCCGGTACCACCACCGGTACCGGGCTCGTAGCGGATGGCCTTAGTTAGGGCATGTTCAAATGGAAATCGAGTTTTGGTTGTGAATATGAGAAAAAAGGAGTGAGTGCCACGCTTTCACACCTTCATGGGTCGTTCATGTATTATTTATCATGATTAATGTATCATTCAGCATAATTAAACATTCCAAATGAATTATACACGGTCCATGATGAATAACATATGGATTATGAATTCGTGTATTATTCATCATGAACGGTGGATGCATGTTCACCTTCATTACTCATACTGAATGTGGAGACTAGGAGACACGTTTTGTGCTCTCCTTTGTCCCCTGGTTCACAAGCAAAAACCTGCTTCATAATTGAATTTTTAAATGTTTTACGTGATAAGGTAATGTTTGTTACACAAACATGATTAAATAGGATTGGAAGGGACAAGATGGTAGGACTGGATAGAACAAGTGTCTATCTGATGTTTGGTACAACTAAAATCGGACATGACAAAACTAGACAAGTTTCCCCAAAAATTATTTGATTATTTTTATGTATCATGTAAAAGTTATAATAACACAAATAAAGTAAATTTAATTTAATTTATAAACGTTTTTACATAATTTTCATAGACATATATACATAAATATATAATAGTACAAAATTTGGTCGAAAAAATAGATATAAGATTGTGTTTGGTACATGAGATAGGGCAGGACGTGAAAAAACTCACTGTCCTACGTTTCACACGACATGAAACAGAACAAGAATTCACTGTTCCACATTTGGTGCGTAATGAGACAGAGACCAAAGCTGGAACAATATAGGACAACATGGGTTAATAAAAGCTTTTTTATATTTTAATATTTAAAGATTATATATTTAAATTTCATAATATATTAAAAATAAATTTGGTTTTGTGACAACAAACATAAAGAAACACCAAATTGTTTATGTGGTTTGGACCGTTTGGTAAACACACCTACATCCTTCATGAGTTCTATACATGCTTTGAGGTACAACAACATATGGTTTTCCAACTCTTTGAGTAAAAAGAGAGAAATGCTTGAAAATGGACTACAGAAATCGATTGCAATCGAGAATAAGTTTGAAGATAAAGAAGCAATGGTAAACAAACAGAAGCAATAGAAAACAAAAATCGACTATAAACCTATTACTTGAAGATGAAGCAAAGATGAAGAATGTTAAAAAGCTCCTTAACTTGGGAACCTAGATTGGAAAATAAACCTGTTAACCAAAAATAATTAAACAACAATCATGGAACCGAGAGAGAGAGAGAGAGAATCGCAAGATATGTTACAAGCTGATGGCATTCAAGTTGTAAAATTTTACAAAAGAAACAAGAAGCAGAACAATCACAAGAACACATTGATAGTTAATGATAAGATGAAAAGAAAGATGAAATTACCCAAGAATGATGAACAAAGAAGATGTGTGTAGATACAGGAGTGATTGTTTGGATGCGAACGGGAATCACGGGAGGGTTATGTATGCCGTCATCTTGAGAACATCAATAGCCACATTGGGGACGAGAAGAAAAATCATAGGACATCAATAGCAATGTTGAGGACATCAATAGTGCCCATCTACATATGTTGAAGCTTGTTCTTTGAAAGAAAAGGGAGGAAGTAAGCATGCTTTATCAAGTTCTACATCAAGTTTATTAACTTGTAATTAAGAGATTTTAAGACTTTGTGCTTCAAAAAGTAGTACCTAGTGCTTTATTAGTTGATCTTAAGATTTTATTGAATATGCTTTTTACGAGATCAGTGAGCAGCATCGGGCTTTCTTTTACCTCCTTTGCCCATTAGTCCGTAGTTAATAAGGTAGTATAGATACACTAAACTTCAAAGTGTGTGTATTTGCTACAGCATATGAAATGATAGTCATATAGCAATCGACTTTCAAAAATACTTCAAAATCTTATGCTCAGTGTCAAATGTCAACATATTTATCTTATTAATAATGATACCATATCTATAGCTATTTTCATACGACATAAGATTCTTGTAATTCATAGTCATTAATCAACACTCTAAAGTTAGAATCGTCCCTTGATGGATGGATGAGATGGCAATCTAAACTTTGTGGTTTGAGTTCTAAAACAACACCATCTCGACTTTACAATTTGAGTTATCTAATGAATGGGAATGATAAAAGAGAGACCTTAACATGAGAAGGGGGCAACAAAAGGGAGGGCACATCAGTTTGATCCTCGCAGGGGAGGCAGGGGCTAGCTAGCAGTGACTGTTATTGGTTGATGGGTGGAGAACCCCAAGATTGGTTAACCATGGAAGTTGGTCGTGAATTCTATTGTAAAATTTAATTCGGATTTTGTTACATAAACTTAAAATTTAAATTCAAAAACAAAAACATATAAATTTTTAGGGTTTGCACCAAAAGGAAAACCGCTTGAACTTTACAAGGATGTTTAATCTTCAACTTGTTATCATGTTTGGAGAAAACATTATTATGAGGACTCAATGTGTAAGATTATGTTTAATGTCTATTAAGTTATGTTTTTGTATATTATTGAAAAAGTCTCGTTTGATTTAAAATTTATTTTAAATGGTCAATTAAGACTTCTTTTTCTAATTATATCCTTTATATTTTATAATAATATCTCTTACATTTTTATTTTACATTTTAACATTGTCATCTTCTATCTTGTCGGTTGGTTTTTCATCAATATTTATTAAACATGACTAATTCATCAACTACCATCTAACTCATCTTCAAACTAGATCATCGAAACTCAAAATATCGTAAACAACTTAAAACTGAACTCCAAATACTTTAGTTTTAGTATTACAATGTTGATTATATTATTAAAATACTTTAAGGATGATAAAATATTATCTCTATTGTGGAAACATTGACACATCAATGTTTTTTAGTCATGAAAATATAACAAAAAAACTGTTTCTTTCTCATGGTAATTATTTCCTAGAGTTCTTCGTGTTCTCAAATTTAGAAAATTTTACTCTTTTCCATATGCTATCTCCATTTTGGAAAAAAAAAAGGTTTTATAGGATCTGATGGAGCAAAAATTTACCAAAAAATCTTACTCTTCTCCATTTTAAAAATCTGTTGGAGTTCTTAAACCAATAACTAATTCATCAACTAACATAGAGACTCAACCCCATCTCATTTCTAAGCAACAACTTTATATCACAAACACCTCCATCACCATACAACACACAAGGAATGAACCAAAAACAAAAACAAAATAAGATACAATCACCAAACTTCTTCACTTCTTGTGCCTCTTTGCAAAAGTCAACCTTGGTCAATGAATCAATTGATGCAGGTGATGATAAATTCAACCGTCACCTGTTCATGAAACCGCGGTGGTGGTGGTGCTGGTGACAGAGGAGGCGAAGCTTGAGATGACCACAGACTCGATGCTCAAAGCTTTAGCGGCAGCTATGGTATCCAGGCGGCTCCAGGTTGACTGCCGCTTAGCGAGGCTTTCCTTCTCCTTGGCTTCATCTTGTTTGTACTTCACCAGGCACTCTTGAAATAGCGGTTCGTCAGCGTCCGAAAATATCTTGCGAACGTTAAACGTTAGGCTTTGAACAGCTTGGTTCCAGTGGCCTCGTGTGTTCTTCTCCAAAGGTGCGAAGATAATGGGCAGAATCACTTTGCGGTTTTGAGTTATTAGATTCCTTATATGCTCGTTATTCCATAGGAACAACGCACGTTCTGCCACCTGCGACCACATACAAGAAGAAATCATCATATATATACATTTGAATGAATCAGGGTCTCACTAATAAAGGATAGCCATTAAAGTATAATGTATGCATAGGACTTCCTGAAATTTCAAGCCTCACATGTTAATGATACTAGTGTATGGGCCTTGTTAGCAGCTTAATGAGCAGTAATGAGTCAGGCAGTCAGCTACACATGAATGTTTGGTAGTGGCTTAATACCATAGAAAGTGGCTTATTCAGTAAGCTTTTAGGAGGAAGCTTTATGCAGAAAGCCAAAAAAATTCCAAACTTGCCTCTCTTAATTAAAAAACATGCTCTTTCCATTTATGGAAAAACCCTTCCAATCTATATAGACAGATTAATCCACACAGACAAATTCATCCATACAACCTCTAGATGGATCATGTCGGAGTCCTACATCAGCTAGACTTGGATCATATCCCCTTAATATATGTTGGAACTTGGATCTTTTGGAGAGTAATCTAAGGGGTTCCATATAAGATATAAGTTGGATGTAATTATATCCGCTTGTGTAAAATGTGGATACGGATGTATCATTTACAACATGGATTTAAATCCGATTAGAATATTGTCGCATTTTGCCTAATATTTGATGAAAATTGAACTATAACATTAGTGATAAAAAGCTATATTGTAATTTTGTTAAATTTCCAAAAACATATTCAAGAAATAATCAAATATACAACTCTATAAAGATTTCACATATAGATATGACCCTATCCATTTCTATTGTTGATGATAAACTAAAAACTAGTTGATAAGTTAGATGACAACGTAAAATGACCTAAAAACATGTTGAAGAATTAATTGGAAAAATATAAAGGGCATAATTGGAAGAAAAAGACCCCAGGAGTTTATTGAAATGCTATTTGAATTAGTTTTTCAAAAAGCTAATTAACGGGCTTTTTCAGCAAGCTTAAGAAATAAGTTAGCTTGTAATCATCAAACATGGCGTAAATATAGTACCTGGAAATGTGAACTATTGAGGCAGTAGCCGATCTGGCGGAACAATGGGACCATGCACCGTTCGAATTCCGCAGCCTGTGTAGCTTCAAGAATCTCCTCCAATTCACTAAGATACATCACCTCTTTCGAGCTATTAGTTACGGGCCAATATTTCAGCAATCCCCTAATCACGGTATCCGCCAACCTAGAATCTTTCTCGACAAACTGACCAACACAATACAAGAGTTGCTGATGGTATGTCGACAAACATCTAGGCTTGTGAAGTGGGATCAAAGCATGAACAAGGAACTGCTTATGTTCTTCCTTCAAAGGCAAAGCAAACCCATTAATTATACTACCCAAAATCTCAAGCAATTCCGCAATCCCATTGTGCTTCCCGGTTTCAAAAATGAAAAGATAGAAGATATTGTTGATCGCTCTCCTGATGAACGGGCGATGAACCATGAACTTTCCATATACACGATGCAAGATTGTCTTCAAATACTCCCTTTCCCTCTGATCCTCAGAATCAAAGAGATCAAGCAATTTCAACACGAAAGCATGATCGATATATCTTTTGGCAAGTTTAGCATCGGTTTCTGATGAAGCTACAAACCTAAGAAGGAACTCATAGACAACTTGAAGATGTGGCCATGATGGATCCATACTAAACTCATCATCTTCTTGATCATATGAATCCGGCAGCTTGTTATCGTGGTTAGCATTAGGCAAGGCTCGAAACAAATTAGCAGCCACCATTTTCGTCATTTCCTGCATCGTAACCTCGTTGAATTTCGAGGTAGCCGAGGAAACGTAATCGACGAGCTCGAGCAAAGTCTGTTTCTTAACATCCTTCTCTTTCGAATTCTTGGATGGATCGCTAAAATCGAACACCACACAACACATATTCAACTTCTTAATGAATAAGTTGTGTTTTTCCGAACTAGATACAACTCGAAAACTAGGCAATGCTTCATAAGAAGCATGATTCAATACCTGCACCACTTGATTCCCCCCAAGAGAACCCAACTTCTTACTAGTTTCATTACTCGATTTAGCCGAATTGCCCTTAGAACCGCCATTATTAACACCCACACCACTCGAATTTATCGAAGCGGAATCCATTGCATTGTTTCCTTCATCATTGTGTGATGATGATTTGGAAGATGGCTTCCTAGGAAGCTTATTAAGTATTTGCTTAATCATATCCCCAAAAAAAACAAGCTTAAAACTCCTTTTTTCCACAATCAATCAAAGCTTCAACCTCAAAATACCCCAAACAAACCACATTCATTTCCAAAATCAATTTCAAAACCCTAACAAATAACAGTTCGTACCTTTAACACGGAATCTCTGTAAGCTTACAGTCGAAATGAATTGAAATTTGGGAGGTTTTCAACTTCAATCGAATCATGTAGAGCTTGAAATCAGAAAAACAGAAAACAGAACCTGGAGAACATGAAATCAATGATGAAAACTAGCTTTGATGATGATGATGATGAATTCAATGGGAGAAGTGATAAGAGATTATAAGAAGAAACCCTAGAGCAATTGGAGAAGAAGGTTGTTTCTATGTGGTTTCTATCTAAAACCTAAAGTTTATTCTTTCTTTGAATTCAAAAATCAAATTCTAGAGAGAGAGAGAGAAACAATGGGCTAAAAAATAATGCTAATGCTTGTTTAATGGAAGCAAAACTATGATTGTTTTATGTTAATCTTTTGGATTATTCTAAACAACCATTCCTATTGTTTAATAAACCATTATACATTTCAACATCTCAACATCAAAGATATATTTGTTTATGATTTTAATGGATATCTGATTCTAATTTAACAGGTTTTTCTAATAACAGATGTTGTTATTTGAACTGTTTTTTAGGTCAAATAAGAACACTAAGAATGTAAAAGAGTGCAAATAAAGACGAGATTCAAAGAACAACTAAAGGGTTCGTTTGTAATAACTCTTTTTATCAATTAAAAAACATAATAAAAGTTTATCGAGAGTTCTAAACATATATATGATTGGAGAAGAATGAATTTTTTTAGGTTTTGAAGTTAGTTGGAGTAAAAGAGGGCTTGATGGTTTTCGAGTATGACTCTATGAGTGTACATTGTTTAGTATTGTTACTACAGTAGTAGGAATACGAAGCAAACAAATTGTGGGAGGTTGAGAGGATTCGAAAGGGGTCCATGATTTTGGAAAAAGGAGGCGTTAGAAGACGGTTGTTTTGGAGACGATAATAGAAGGGGTAAGATGGGAAAAAGGTTGAAGGGGCAATGACCCTTTTGGACCTTACAGAAATGTATAAGATATGGGAGTGGGATACGATACAAAAGTATGATAATATTAAATCATTGATTTTATTAATTAAATTTTAAAAATGTAAACATTATAGTTTATTTTTTCATATATTTTTAAGGCATAGACAATTAAATAAATAGCACAAAAACATAATCAAACAATACCTAATCTTGTTATGTTGTTTCATTACTTGTTGTGCATTTTTTAATCATAATTTTTAGTTATCATATTTTTTTGTTTTCGTGTAAAAGCTATGTTAAAAGATAGTAATAAAATAGAAACACCACTATATAATATGTTATTCTGCTTGCAATATTTTAATAAAAAGATTAACATAAATTTCATTAGATAATGAATAATCAAATTGATACAATTTAACCTAATGGTACATTAGGGGTGCACACGGGTTAGGTTGATTGTGATGAAGGTGTTTCGAGCATTCAACCCGATGTTGACGGTTTGAAAAAATTTCAACCCAACCCGTTCGGGTTGGTCGGGTTGTGTTTAAACAAACTTAACAAAGGTAAGATTAAAATTAGAAACATATAAACAAATGAAACATGACTTTAAATACAACCGATAATTCAAATGATAATACTATTTTAACAAAAACAGAATGACAACATCGATCAACAATAATCATTCTAGACGTGAATGATTAAAAGGTAATAAACCTAAAAATGATGAATAATTAAAGGGTTAAAGGCGATTTATGTATTGTTTCCCGGTGTTACAAACTTATAGTACACAAGATTACTTTTCTTAATTTGCATATGTATGTATGTATGTATGTATGTATGTATGTATGTATGTATNATACACACACACACGTAGAGTTATATAAAGACGGAAAAGAGATTTAAAGTATATACATATGAAGATGCTATGTGATGGTATAATTGTCTAATGTACATACATATTAATACGAGCTTAACAATCGAATTAAATTCAAAAAATAAAGATACATCAGGTTCATCGGGTTAGTCGGGTTGGGTTGCGTTCATGTGGTGCTAGCCCGATATCAACCCAATACCTACGGTTTGAAAAAAATTCAACCCGATAAGACGTCGGGTTGCTTCGGGTTGGGTTATTTACATCGAGTTGGGTTGGGTTGATCGAGTTGGTCGGGTTTTTGAACACACCTATGGTACATAAGACTGTTTAATTAAGAAGTCAATAACAAAGCATATCAATGTTTATTTAATTAATTCAGTATTTTGAATGAATGTATATATATAGGGGTGGGTTCAAACGAGAACGACATGAATTTAATAGAATACGAGAATGATTCTTAGCCACACATCTTTGGTTACGGTGGACGTGATCACGGAGGACTGACGCGATTCATGGGAGGGTATAGATTATTAAAGGGGGACCACAGTCAAAGCCGCATTTATTGACCGGATGAGTGGCTGAGATTGCTACTCACGTTTTCTTAGAAAATAATGTTTTTCATTTGAACTTTTCTCTCTCTCTCTCTCTCTCTCTCTCTATATATATATATATATATATATATTTCAAATAAGTGTGTTGTTGGTATGAATTTGCCTTCGAATAAGTTTGAATTCATAACTTAAATATTATAAAACACGTTAACATCAACGGTTGATATTAACATAACTAAAACCATTTATAATCATTACATAAACTTTGATTCTCGACCATTTAAGTTATGAAATTATATTTTATGATACACCTTTGAATTTGTCACAAACATGTTATATTACTATAATATAAGCTTTTCATGATTGCCACCCATTTTTAATACAACAATTATTTACAAAGTTTTTCTTAACAATAATATATTTTCCCGCCCAAAGATAAACACAATAACTTTGTTTTAAAAAGTCTGAATAATATAATTATACAAGTACCATTTATTTCTGGTATCGTTTTTGGTATATGTTTTAGACATTAATAATCAAAAACATTGTATCTATCTTTAATAGTAATAAAAAAGAAAAGAGTTAGGGGGCAAATTCAAATTTCTACCCCCATAATAAAAGGTCAAATTCTCAACAATTTTCTGTCAACCAATTTTGATTCCCATTCTGACCCCAAAACCCCCAAATGGATGGCTGCCTCTTTTTTTCCAAACAAGAAAGTCAAAGTCAAAAATTGACTCCAAGTCAATACCTGAATGCTTTGACCAAAGAGACCAATATCTAATCTTGGATCAACCTAATGGACTAAAGAAAATATGTAAATACAAGTTAGTTAGTTACGGATCGTATGAGAAGAAGAGTTAATGCGAACAGTATAAGAAGAATCTCAACCTCTGATCACTATTAATCTCACCCATTCATAAATTGTGCTTCTCATAAAAATTGATCATATGCATCTCGATGCAACTTAACTCTTTTGATCTTCAGTCGTGTTTGATCCAAGAGTCCAGATCCCTTTTAACATTTCTCATGACACCCAACCTATTACCTAAAGGGTTGTTTATCTATTTCTTATAAATCGTGTATGGATCGAGTTGTCTCTTTGGATAAATTTATTTGTTTTGAATAAAAATGTAATGTTGTTTGCCTTTCAAAAAAAAATGTAATGTTGTTTGAGAGAAGCAAAGAAATAGGGTTGCATTATTTATAGGACACTCTTGGTATTAATTTGTTTGAGATGACTTAATTGATTAAGTCGTATGTAATCTGCACATAAGTAACTTTTTAACAAGTGTTTGCTAAATCCAAAAATGTCTGGCAGGTTTCTATAGGTCTTGTGTATGAAACTAATGAAAGTAACTTTCCTTTATTAAGCAAGTCATGGATTTAAAAATGGCCTGTAACCTCATTACAAGAAGGTTAAGGAAGCCTCATATTTGAATCTCAATGGCAGTTTACCAAAATGCTTGGTAATCGATCGTACTCTCACTAACCTTACCGAGTAAAATTCATCAGAATGGCATCATATGGAACAATCTTACTCCCCTTGCCATGTTAACAATAAGTATTTATCCGGTAAGCATTTGGTAAACAGCACCCGGTTATCAAAATCATTAAGTGATGGATGCTAATTGAAGCACCGAGGAGAAAGTAATTAAACTAGAAGCTGAATAAGAAAAACGGACCAATAACACAAGATGAAGATCGATAATGTTGCATTGTCTCTAAGTTAGTCGTTCTGTGATGCTTGAGTTTTCGATTGTACCAACGAGAAATGAGACCCCCTAAGTCTAGCTGAAACATACATTAAGAAAACACATAGATATATTTCACACAACTTTAAACAAAAACAGGTTCTTGATTCTGCAACCATGATCTCAGAACTGTACACTTCCCATCAACAACAACAAGAAGGAGGCTGCTGGAGTTAATACTCAAAAGAAAACTATTACCTCCTTCACCGATCCACTATCGCTTTCTGCGCTTCACCTCCACCTGCAAACAATAAACATATACATTCTTTCAACAGCTATTTTCCAAGGCTCTAAATCACGTGAGGCATGGAGGTTAAGTTTCAAGCATCAGGAACCATGACGTTTTTCAAAGCATGACTTATGCCAACAAATCTGTATATATACATATATATAATGGTTCAGATTAAATCAAAAAATAACCAATGATTTTAACTTAGAAGGGAATTTTCAATCGGTTTTCAATTAGGATTTGAGGGCTGTTCAAAAAAAATTAGGATTTGGGGATCCCTTCTTATAACCTTCTCAAGATAACTACTATTCTTATGGGAAACCAACTCTATATAATTATGTATAAATAGTCAGATACACATGTTTTCTTTATTGTTACTCAATGAGTTGATGATATTAAACATTTTAAATTATATTATATAATAAAAAGTAAAAAGTATGAAAAAACAAATATCGTGTTACAAAAGTTGCACAGTAAGCCATGGCAACCACAGCAGTTGCCATGGCTAGTACTATTCTCCACGAATCAACAACAAACAACTAAATGAACCTTAGCCGATTGATATCTGCATATAGCATACCCTTCCCAAATCTACTTTGAATGAGATATACTGGGCATGGTTGGGTTGGGTTGGGTTGGTTTTGATGATGCCAACCCACAAATTTTCATCAACAAACTTCCACATAATGATTTGGAGCATACAGAATAGCTGGCAAATTCTGTTCATTCTGCTGGAAATAGGAACCACTGTATTTGCTGTTTTGACTTTCATGCTCGTGTTTTTTTCCTTCTCATTTTCTTTTGTGATGAGTATATTGACACGTTGAAGATGATAATTCTTAGAAAAGCTTGAAAATGGCATCTTACAATAGAATATAGGTAATGCATTTTAAGACCATAGGATAAATTTTTCACTTCAAACCCAAAATTCAAAATCCAGACGAAACTATGTTCCTATTCTAAAGATGATCATCCTTTTTTTGTGGTTTATTCTAAAGATGATTATCCTTTTTTTGTTACAAAGAAGATGAAAATGGGTCAAGAACAGGGGGTACTTTTTTGGCCATTTTAGCTTTATTATAAGAACTTTTAAAAAAAACAAGGGTGCTTTTAAATTTTAGGGCAAAATTAGCAAATGGGTTTTTTCATATCTTACCTGAGTTCCATGCCAAAAAAAATCCTATGGCCTAGTTGAAATTTTGTCACACTTGGGTGGTTTACAAATGCACTATCGAAAGAAATACTCCCTCTGTCCAAAAATAAGTGTCTACATTATTATTTTAGTTTGTCTCAGAACAAGTACTTCATGATAAAGACGTGATAAGAACAGCCAAATCACCCGAGGCTCACAGATAAGCAAAAATAGCTTAACATCAAGACTGGTTCATTAATGGTGATCAGACGGCCACCACCAAACAACAATCTCGACAACATAGAAAAGTGTAACACGGGTAGAAGTGGGCAAAAATATAGCAAAGCCAATTGTGTGATAGTAAATGAGATGACTTCTCACCTTAGCCTCAGCAGATGGTGATACTGGGAATGAGTTCAATGATCCTTTTGCATCATCATCAGAAGAACAATCAGAGCATAAAAACTGGTCCAATTTCTTTGCCTCTTCAATTGTCATGCCCATACAAGATGGATGAAACCTACAAAATAACACGTACATATTGAAGAATTATATTGGGTGCGTTTGGTTTGCTGGAACGGAATGGAATGGATTGGATCGGATTTGTGAGGATATAGAATCCTTTTGTCTATTTGGTTTGTAGGATTTGAAGTGGATTCGAATTCTATTATTTATTTGAAAAAATCATTAAAAAATTATAAAAGTAATCAAAAAAATTTATTTAACTGATTATTAAAAAACATATGGTTTTAACATATTTTCAAAAAATTATTATATACAAATCCTACAAAACCCCTTGAAATTCTAGCCACCCCCTTGCGTTTCAAAATTCTATGTTTGAGGGATTTCAAATGATAAATCCTAGGATTTCAAATCTGGACAATCTTGCAAACCAAACACCGGGATTGGAATGGATTTGAACTCCAAATCCATTCCATTCCTACAAACCAAACGGACCCTTAGATATGCTAGTCAAGACAATGTGCTTGCATCTCTCTACAAAGCGTAAAATATAATAGCACAATCATGCGTAACATACGAGACTATATATATTCACAACATGCAAAATTATAAGGCAGTGCTAAGGGCGTTATCATTAGCAGCTTAATGAGACTCACAGCTTATTCATCAGCTATGCATGATTTTTTGGTAGTGGCTTAATAATAAAGAAAGTGACTTATTCAATAAGCTTCTAGGAGGAGCTTTATGCAGAATGCCAAACCTGCCCCTCCCAATTAAAAACACATCTCCTTCCATCTATGAAAAAACCTTCCCAATCTATACAGACAGCTTTATCCATAGTTCCATACAAGACTTAGGCTATGTTTGGATGGACTAGCTTATAAGCTAGCTGGTAGCTGATAAGCTAGCTG
>LUCG01121074.1:0-14430 GCA_001633085.1 Carthamus tinctorius
AATTTAAGGAAAAACGAGGAGCAATCTCAGCCACACATCTTGGGTTACGGTGGACGTGATCACAGAGGATCGACGCGATTCGTGGGAGGGTAGAGATTATTAAAGGGGGGACCACGGTCAAAGCCACATTTGTTGACCGGATGAGNGGATGAGTGGCTGAAATTGCTCCTCACGTTTTCTTAGAAAGTTATCTTTTTCATTTGAACCTTTCTCTCTCTCTCTCTCTCTCTATAGTATTAGGTTCAAATGAGAAGTGCTAAAAATGAGAAGTAGAGAAGTGATCTTCACCACTCATCTGGTCAATAAAGGCGGCTTTAACTGGGTCACCCTCCTTTAATTGTCTGCACCCTCCATGAATCGCGTCAATCCTCCGTGATCACGTCCACCATAACCGGTCAAAGCCGCCTTTATTGACCAGATGAGTGGTGGAGATCACTTCTCTACTTCTCATTTTTTTTAGCACTTCTCTTTGAACCTTTCTATACACACACACATATAATATCAGGTTTAAAGAAAATTCTTAAAACCGAAAAATCGCATAACACCTTCGTAACCCTTTATCTGGACCGTATGCAATTGTGCATAGACGTAGTTTGTAATATGCACACGTGCATAATGTATTTGTAAATAAAAACTAAGGAACAACTTAATTTACTGCTATGTATAAGTACATACGACCCAGATAAGGGTTACGAGAGTGTTCCTTGATTTTCCATCTTTTAAGGTTTTACCTTGAACCCTCCCTCTCTCTCTATATATAGGTCTATTCTTTTGTAGTTCGTATAAATAGTATAGATCGTGTAAATCAAGCTATTTTCGTCATTTTGATCCATTGATGTCTCATTCATGGACGGATCTAATTAGGGGCACACGGTGGCATGTGCCACCGTATTGTTTCTTCGTTATAGTGTAAAAAATATAGGATTGTGAAAAATGTCACCGTATTAATTGCTGTGTGCCACCATATATATTTTGAAACTACAATAAAGACACAAACTTTCCTTGCTTCAGTTGGTTAGGGCCTTTTAAATGTGAGGTCTCAATTCGAATCTTGGTATGCTCACTTTTCTAGTTTTTTAGCTTTTAATGTTATATTTATTATGTTTCTAAAAAATTTGTAATAACAAGACTCGAACCTAAGACCTTTCAATTAAAAAGCAATGAATTAACGACTAAACTAATATTGACTTTTGAAAAATATCTCTATATATATTTTTTTAAAGTTAAATGGTACCACCGTTTGAAAATTTCTCTAGCTCCATCCCTAATCTCATTCCTTAGTAATCTAATTTATTTGTCATTTGGAAACGGATTACCACATAAAATACAAACCATAATTAGAATTCACATATCAAAACTTGCAAAAAAAATTGTTATTTTCTGGTTTTTAATGTGTTTCACATGTTAAACATCTATAATTTCTCTTTTTTCTTATTGTATTCTATCTACAAAACATTACTTAAATTTCAGATACGAGCCATCTACTAATATAGTGGCTTTACGGTTTTACCTATAAATTGTTGGTGATTTCAGGAGCAGTTTACCAAATACTTACTTCGGGGTAAGTACCGGTATCATTACCTTATGATCCTTGCCAATCGAGCAAGAAAACTATCGAGAAGCTTACGCGATAAGATTCATAACAAGGATCGAGAGTCATACTCGCTAAGTGATGGAAATTAGCCTTACCCAGTAGGTGTTCACTGGGTTGAAAACGCTTACCAACAATCAGTTTTGATGCCCGAAAATGTGATACGATAAGGCAAGCACCATGGTATAAGTCTTTGACGATAAACACTTACCCGGTACACATTTGGTACACAACTCTACCGTGTCACCGATCATTTAAGTGTAATAGGAATTATCACGAATACCAGTAAGTTTCAAACTATGATTTAATAGGGTTTATATGTATTGGTAACATGATTTATATAAAATTCCCCTCTCTCTATTTTTAACCATAGATTTATATAAGCAACCATCATATCCTCCGGAAAATGCGATTTAACATATTTTTTGATGACCATTTTACCACGACAACATACCGAAATCACGTTTTTGGGTCCCTTCACTCTTTACACATTTTCTATTACTATTTTCATAACAACACGACTTATATATATTATCTATATAATAATAAAATATTACTTTTTTTAAAACATATAACTTAAACCGACTTCTCTATTTATTTTGGTTATATAATTGAATTATGAATCGGTGCTTAAAAATCGTGTGTTCGGATCCAAATAATCGGACGGTATATATTTCGTACCTTAAAAGACAAGCTTATGACGTATTTTCAAGAAGACAGATTCATGAATGTATGTTGTAACCTTATTTTATTTGTTTCTTTTAAACGAAATATTGCTTTTTAAATTTAATGCGAAATACATTGATATGACATAGAAAGACCATTGAGTAGCCATATAGTGTCATGATGCCTCAATTAAAGTGTACGTACTTATTAATAATTAAATTTTGGAAGAGAAACTGAAGAAGAAATGAAAAATGATTTTTTGGTAGCTCGATATTGATCCACCCTAGTTTAATACATCTGATTCTTGATCTATTACGATTGGTTGCTGAATTGGATGCCCGTTTAATTTGTCTTTCAAATACAATATATATAAATATATCGTAGAAAATAGAGCAAATTGCCGAAAACAGTATTATAAATGTCCAAAAAATCCAATCAATAGAATATACATTTTTTTGTGCCTTACAAAGATTATACATTTTAATTTCTCAAAAAAGGGGTAATTACCTGAAACTCAAAAATTTGACCCACTTCAACCGGTTATCATGTACACGTACGATAATAAATTAATTTAAACAAAATGGCAAATTGTCGAAAAAAGTAACATAAATGTCCAAAAAATTCAATCAAGGGAACGTACATTTTTGTTGTGCCCTAAAAGAATTATACATTTTTATTTCTCAAAAAATGGGTATTTACCTGAAACTCAAAATTTGACACTTCGTCATGTTTTAATCGGTAATCCAGGTAACCGGTTAAGAATACTTTTTTTTAAGAAAGTGAAATGTATAATCCTTTTAGGGCACAAAAAATATACGTTCTGTTTGATTGAATTTTTTGGACTTTTATGTTACATTTTCGGGAATTTACCCTTGAAAATATTGTAAGAAAATAAAATTGAATGCGATTAACATTGTTACGACATAGAAAAATCATTCAGTACCCAAATAGTGTCATAATGTCTCAATTAAAGTATACGTACTTATTAATAAATAAATTTGGGAGCGAAACTGAAAAAAGAAATGAAAAAGGATTTTTGGGTAACTTGATCCTTCTTGATCTATTACGATCAGTTGTTAAATAAGATACCCGTTGGACCCATCTTTCAGATAGAGAATAAATAAAAAATATCGTTGGATACTTGTAATAAAACAAAATTATCTATACTATATATTAAAGAGAATAACTCATAAAATTAGTTATTTTTCAAGAAAAAACGTTTTCAAGATTACTATTATCTTAGCATGTTGTACAACACTACAATGCATCAAATTTCCTACAAATCCTCAATCTCAATTCCTACATTACACTCTATATCCCTATAGTTAGTTAATTAAATCACTTTTACTCCCATACTTTTCATTTTTCATTTTACACCCTTATTATATTAACATAAATAATGTAAATGAACTAAAATGTATTGAAATTTTTATTTTTATTTTTAACAAATTATACCATTATAATCGTCTGGAAAATATCTTCAGAAATGAGCCCAATATCGAATATTTTTAGATTTTAATCATATTATTAAAAATTGAAAATACATATGAATTAATTTGTTCATATATTTGTACATTAAAAGTTAAAGTGTTTATAAATTTAGAAGTTATACCCTTATATAGTCATTTAGTTTAATATTAATCTCCTATTTTTTCATGTTTCATTTAAATCTTTATCATATTAAGATAAATAATTATATATGAACAAAAATATATTAAAAAAATCTTAAATGTAATTTTTCGCATGGGCNAATTTCTAGTAAATAATAAAAATCACAAGTCATGGGTTTGAATCATGAAAGAACAGATACTGCAAGATCAATTGCTCCGATCTGTGGTACTACTTGTAGAGATTTTTTGTATTTTGGTTGGGTCATATTCGGTCCGTTTTTTGTACTATACTTGGTAGTGAGGAGGTCCACGAATGGACTAATGATTGGGACCAATGGTCATTCATGAGCCTCTTAAAAACCAAACTTAAATGTCAAGATTTATGAACGACGGTTGTTGATTGATGTATTATGTCTTGTACACGTTTAAAATGTTACATTGATAAGTATCATATCTTACAATTAGATTATTTCTGTTCAATTGACCCAAGTAATTAAAGCTTGCTCGTTAAAATCTTGAATTAAGCTAACCTCGGCTCTTCACGATTTTAAGAACCCGACAACTTTTTTCGATAACAAAAAGTTTAATCTATTATTTATAAATTGAAATAATATTATGGAAATCAGAAAAATAAAATATGGAAAAAAAATGAAACAAAAATGAAGAAAGTCTTGAGGATGTGAAAAAGGTTGAAGATGCAAAGAACCACATAGGAGAGAGCCAACGGTGTGAATAGAAACTTCCCAAATTTGGAGTTTGAATTAAAAACAAGTAAATAATTTTTTATTATTAAAAAATTAAGCATCAGCATCAAATAAAGTCAAGAGTAGAATACCATTTTTTTAATTAATTTATTCTTTTTGTAAATTCAATTATTTTCATACAAATATTTTTCATCATGTGTTTACGAATGATTAAATCTAATATTCGACTTTCCTAAATCATCATTTAGAGGGTGGTTGGTTCATTTTAAGGAATGAGAATGAAAATGAAAATGGGAATGCAAAAGAATGCGAATAGAAATGAGTATGGTATTGATGCTGCTTGATTAACATAATATAATCAATGAAAAATTGTTTCATATTAAAAGAATACGTTCCTCCAACTTGAAAATACAAAAAGTGTTCTATTTAACATCAAAAGATGGAACTACATATGGGAAAAAAGAACAAAGTAGAAATAAAATTTTCATTCCCCCCAATTTGGTCAGGAATGGAAATTAATAAATCTGCAGGAATGATTCCATTATATAATATCAGAACAAACAACAGTTTTCATTGTCATTCTCATTCCTTACCCTGCAATACCCCTAACCAAGCACCCCCTTAATAAGAACTTTGGAAGCTAATTAAGGGGCTGTTTACTAAACTCTTATTTGGGTAAGCACTTACCAAGTCCTATTGCCTTACTAGAAGCATATGACAAGGACAAGAATCTTACCCCAGTAAAAACGAAGGCAAGGACGAGAGTCTTACCCGATAAGTGATCATCGTCACCTCTTACCATAGTTAGCACTTAACGAGTAAATTGTTGCATATGATACCATTTTTGTGAGCTAAAAATCTTACTCGGTAGATAAGTAATAGTGTTGAATTTTGTTGGTAAACACTTACTAGGGTAAGTGTTTGGTAATGGGACCTAAGTAATTATTAGTTCCTTAGTTATACATTAATATCCATAACAAAAAAAAACTTTTTCTTAAATATGTAATTATTTAATTATTAATCAACTAAAACATTATTAACTTTTAACAATAAAAAGAAAAATAATTGCTATAATTATACTTTAAATAAATAGGTTTATGATTTATTTGGGTAACAAACTTTTCGTTTTGTACTCAATATACCATTGAACTATTTTTTTGTACACATTGAACTATTATTTGGAAATAGCCTGTTTTGGATGATCATTGAACTATTTTTTGTTACCTAATTTAGAGATTTCTCCATTTCTTACTCTAAGTTTGTTACCATTGCAACTGGGAATAGCCTCTATATCTAATTTAGAATAATTGTTAAAAGAAAAAAAAGTTTCAAAACATCTATTTTAACAGAACTCTTGAATACGTTTTTTTTCTTTCTTTTGGAAGGGTGTCCGGGCCAAAGCCCGACTAATCCCCGACAATTTTGGGGGGCTAAACATGACCCCACTTAAATGTCCCCAGACATGTGCACGAGAAGGCTCGAACTCGGTTAGGACGCTATGAACCTCCCGAGTGTTAACCAATCCGCCACAGCACTGGAAGACCTAAGACCTCTTGAAGATGTTCTTACTTTTAAGAATATTATCTTAAACAAACTAAGTGATCAAAATGGATCGATATTAGACATTTATAACCGGGTAAGTAAGTGTTTACCAGGTACGATTCACCACCTTCATTTACCGGGTAAGACTTTCGATCCCTGCCTTCATTTATACCAAATAAGATTCTGAATCCTTATTATGTCCATCTAGTAACGTAACAGAACTTGTAAAACTTTTGCCAAGCTAAATATTTAGTAAACGATCCTTAAAATATAAATACAGATATTTATAATCATATAAATAAATCTTAATTAGTAAGTCACATGTAGTGAGCGGTGAGGTGAGAGAGCTGGCTGCCATAAGCACATGACCCAGCCATGAGCCATCGCCGGTCAATTTCGCCGGTTCAAAGCACCAAGCCGGTCTTGTGACTTCATTGCTATTTAAGTATTACCAAGGTAGGACCCGGTCCACCTCCAATTCGGTTCACATGGACCGCCAATGGTCAAAATCCGGTCCGGTCCCACTTAGAGTTTGTCAAAAAATACTCCACAATCAGCCCATGTGATTCACATTTGATATTTTTGTGAGAAATTAAACATGAAAAACTAAAAATGGTCTTCTCGTACCAAACTTTTGTCCACATCGAGATTTCGTTTATTCGTATGTTTTCTACCTAATTCCACATACATGAACCTACGCAAACCCGATTTAGAAAGCCTTAAAAACGTTACTTTAGAAATGGATGATTTCGAAAATAACGAGAAATTAATGAGTAAATAGTTTGGGTAAAATCAAAGCATTAGTAGCTTAGTGGTCGGTTAAATACTTGGGAGGGACACTGGATGACATCCCTGTCTACCCGGGTTCGATTCATTGGGTGAGTCTGTGGCATACCCTGACCATGGGCCGACTTTCGGGTCGGTCCATGGTCGCCAAGGATTAGTCGGGTGGGTGTATGGATCCCGGATACCTCGTAGATTTTGTGTCGGGACCTGTGCGTGAGTTATCTGCCGTTCAAAATATAATAGTTTGGATAGAAATTGAGATCGCGTGGGAGTGATGTTTGCTTAAGTTATATTTTGAACCCAATTCGGTCCAGTCGCAAACCGATTTTAGGTTGTGAAAACGGGGACGAATGAGAGTCCAACATGTGTCCACAATTATCATGAATAGCGAAGATGAACGTTCATGAAGAATTGATTATGAATGATATACTATTGCTTATGAATAATACATATTCGTTATGAATTTTACTTTATTCATGATGAATAACCCATGAATCATACACTATTCCTTATGAATAATGGCTCAATGTTATAACTTAACTACCAACCTCAAAATTCTCTTGTGAATTGAATCACATATATAAAACAAACCAACAATTTCAAGAAAAGAGAGAGAAATAAATAATTTACATTAATAAATATATGCAAATCTAGGTGTTAGTTGTGATGATAAATAATTATATAAATATACATATGAATAGATAGATAGATATGGTTGTTGTTCTAACAACGTTCAATTTAATAAAATAAAAATTATATGTTTATAAAACGTTTGATAAAAGAAAGCGAATATTTAACAAATGGATCATGAGAAAAAGTGTGTATTAAAGAAATTGGGAATAGATTAATTAATAAAAGCAAATAGTAAATAAGCACAATAATCATGTATTATTATTAAAATGAAGATGCTTAAAGCATCAAATGATTCCAATAATGATGAATTGATGATGCATTGCACCACTCTAAAGTTACGTTGGCCATTCACTTGTTTATTGGCTCCTAATTATTGGATTGGATTGGATTTTGCTAAAAAGGTTTGCATTATCCTTATAAACGTACCTTTATTCGATGACGAATTGAAGATCGTTTTTTAAATAATATAAGAGTGGAAGATTAGGATAAGTTTTATCAACACAGAACGAGAACAATAAGTATGGGTTAAACAATGGTTTTAGAATATCTGTTTTTAGGTTTGATATGAAAGCAGTTGATCTTAGTGTGTGGATCCCTTATGTGCTTATTGCTCCGACTATATTGGGCAGGTGTTCATTGGTTGAAATTGATTGGTTGGATGTTGAATTTTATCGTCTGCTCAAATCCAATTGACCAAATGGATGATGGGATCAGATGGTTTCATCTATCGGATATTTCAATTTGATTATCCATTGGATCGAATTGGGTACATCCAATATTTCGATACAATTTTTATCCAATTAATCGACCACTTAATCCGAATATTCAAATATTTTGTTAATTTATGAGAAAACACTATGTATAAATATCAACTAAAAGACGTATAATTATATCTGCTTATTAATTGGAAGATAGAATTTGATTGGATAATCATTAGATTGGACGAGGTCTACTTTCTTGGATTTTGAAATGCCATCCAAAAACTATACAGACTAATTTGGATGTTGAAATTTTGGATCTGATCTGATCCAATTATGAGGTCAGTTTTAATTGAGTTGGTTTGTTGAAATTTAAATCGGATGACTTTCAGCAAAATCATAAGTCCTGCATACATAATGGAGGAGGTAAATCACGATGTTCTAAGGCAGGTGATATGAGTAGAGTTGACCCTGATACCTTATCGTGAATAATTTATCACCTTTAAGTTGGGATAATTCAATGGGGATTACTAGACGAATGCTTTATGGAACTTCAATTTAATTTATTATTAAAAACATTTATAAGTTAGTTGTGTCAGAACAAGGAATGTAATTAATAAACAAGCTCAAATTTTATCGTGTGAGCTTGATTAGGTCTTCCTTGTATAAAGTTTAAGTATAAAAACAAATTCAAAAAACAAATAGCAAGTCAAGTTAGTGGACAAAAACTAAAATTAAGTTTTAGTCCACCATAAAGTTTCAAAAAAAAAAGCAAGTCCTGTTAGTTTGAGCTCGGACTCGGCTCGTCCTAGATGAATCTCTAGATGGAAGTTGGAGAATAGATGGTTAGTGGGCCTGGCCCGACCCAACATAAGACCAACGTTGGAGTAATACCGAAGGCTAGAAGTTACAACTATAGATAGCCAAATACTAGGTGTAGACCGGATATAACCAGTTATAAACCTGACCGGTTAAAAACAGTGTTTAGGTTGACCGGTTAAACCATATCCGATTACGGTTAACAAGGTTTTTCTTTTTTCTTATTTGTAACCGGTTAAGGGCCAGTTACATAACCGGTTACAAATCGTCTAAGGTTTTTCTTTTTCTTTTCTAATAAAATTTATGATTAATTATAAACTTTTAAAAAAAAATTGGTTCACTCAAGTAGTACATTTTATTATACTTTCAAATTAGTTACATCAATTATATATAAAAAATTACATCGCTTATAGCGTGAATTGTTTGCCTCTTTTGTGTTTTATTACTTGGTATCAAACGCCACACACCACACAACTTATTTATAGTGTGTTTGGGGACTTAAAATAAAATAAAAATGATCAACTATGAAGAAAAAAAACCCAGAAAATGGTCATATCTAACGGCTGTAAAACGACTAATTTTCATGAAAAATATCGGTTACGGTTATAACTGGTTACATAACCGGTTTCGGGCCGGTTATAACCGGTTACGCAAAAAAACGTAAAAAAGAGTAACTAGTTAAGGAATAAGGATCTCAGTTAAACAACTAGTAAAAGGGTGGATCATGGATCGATTATAACTGATTAAAGACCAAACCGGTTACTGATTAACAAATTAGATCCGACTGAACCGGGCCATTTGGCCATCTCTAGTTACAACTTACAACCCCCCATGTGTTTGGGCTTAAAAAAGGGAAAGACTTTTTATAACAATTGGCCCTAAATCGTGATTCAGCCATTCGCCTTTCTGGACTTCAGCCAAATATTATCATATATCCAAACAAAATTTCTAAAAGCAAATATCGTGGAAATATTTATGTTTCTATACTATATTTGTGTTTAAGATATTATTCAAAATATTTATTTCTATAATAGAGAACAAGAGACGACGGAGATCAAATATCAGGAAAAAAAAGAAATTCAAAATTTTTTTCCGCAGAACAACGAAATCATTTTTCAACATGTTTTCACCAATGTGATTGAATGTATTATATATATGGCTGTATTTTAAATGAAAATTATAAGTATTTTAACTATATAATTAATGTAAAGTCCATAAAATAGAAAATGTATTGGAGATGAATGTAATTTTGATTAAAGATTTTCACTTTTATTTATTTTTCTTATAAAAAACTATAGAAAATTTACTTTAAATCGTTTTTTTGGACGACAGTTAAACACACGCACACGTCCCGACCAAAAACTATAGAAAATTTACTATAAAAAACTATAGAAAATTTTCTATAAAAAACTATAGAAAATTTTCTATAAAAAACTATAGAAAATTTTTATTAAAACATATTTTAAATGTTTAATTTTGGTTAAATTGCATAAAATGAAAACATACTTTTTATATTAAATATTTTAAGGGTCCCAATATAACTTTACAATAAAAAAAGAGACTCAATTACCTGTCATTCATGTAACGCTAATGGTTGTTGACTTATATTTTTATTATTTTGTTTAATTAGTTGGAGGCATTACGTCAAAAACTAAATTCAGGAAAGAAGGGTCCATAGAAGAATTCCTGCTAAAAAACAAGCGAAGTTCTATTTTTTCACCATCTCGTGATTTTCATTGAAGATTCCTGAAATCGATCAAAATCATTCCAACTAATCTTGCTTGGTGAAATCGAAGTGCATGTCAGCTATGTTTATTGTGTGTGTGTGTGTGTGTCTTTTTGTTAGTCCTCCCCCAAAAAACCCTAGAATAATTGATTTTGAAATAGATATGTTGAAGTTCTTCACCATCTCATCATGTTCTTTTTAAAATAGATATGTTAAGGTTTGGATTTTTTTTAGTCCACGAAAAAACCCCCCAAAAGAGCATTCTATAATTTGTTATGATTTTGTAATTTTGGTACAATTTTCAAGTTTTTTTTTTTAAATTTTGCAATCAACAATTTGTTTCTCTATATACAAATAATGACCTTGATCTTTTTCTACATCTATCGTTCTTTGTTCGTTGTTGATACATGTAAGATAAAGTTATTCACGTCAATTTTTCTTGAATGTGGATGACAAAAACAATGTTTACCAAATGACAAGAAGAGCACTTAGCACTGGAGGATGTGATGGTGAAGCAATTGTGGATCTAAACTTTGGCCAAAGATTGATTATTTAAAGCCATTGCCATCAAGGGTTAGACAGTTGTATGGTAGACTTTCTGTATCCCAATGGAAGGATGCAAGTGAAAGTATCTATTAAAGTAAGAGTAGCAAATATGGGAATGAAGAGATAACCAAAGTAGGGAGGCATATGACAAGTAAAAATTGTTGGGAAATTGGGCACAATTCTAGGGATGTACAAATAAGAAAAGGGACGCACCAATCAAGCAAATAAACTCGATAGGTAACCTAAGGGAAGGATATCATGAGTTTCAGAATCGATAACTGAAATGGATAGAGGTAAGACTTTGTTCCATATGGTTCTAGAGGCAGACTTCTAACCTTAGGGGTTGTGTAAGTGGTAGGGGTTCAAGAGGAAGGGGTTTAATGGGTAGTAAAAGGCATCAACTTGGAGACTGGAGTAATTATGGTTGGGGTAAGTGTAAAAGTTTGGTACTTCAGTTTGACATTTTTTTCGAGTAATATGCCTAAATTATTAATTAACTAAATCTATATATATTTTGAAGAGTTTACAAATTATTGATGGTAAAGATGTATGAGTATTGGTCGATGAGGGTGCACCATTACTTAATGAGCCAACAAAATCAGTAGGTAAACAGATTCAAATTTGAATCGGATGACTTTCTGCATAACCTTAAATCCTACAAGCACTATAGATAATGTAAATCATGAATTTCTAACAAGGTGGGTTGGACGGAGTTGATCCCCATGCCTTATTGCGGAAAACTTACCACATTTAAGTTGAGATAATACCATAGGGATTCCTAGGATGAATGTTTTAAGGGAACTTTGGTCCGGTATAATCTATGAAAACTCGTAAATTCATATAAACATTTGTTAATTTTTGTATCAAAATCAATTACATATTGATTATGTTTCGGGTTATTACAAACAAATACCAAGTATTTGTGTCAGAACAAAGCTCAAACTTTATCATGTAATTTGAGCTTGTAATAATACATGTATGTTTTTATAATTTTGCTTCTAGTTTCAAGTCGAATTTCTTTCATAAGAAAAAGTTTTGATATATTATTTGAGCTTATGAACATATACATTATTTCATCATAATGATTCTAATGGGTATTTTTGAGTTATTTATTTGAATTATGATCCCCTTTTGAGTTCGTGTTTGCATTCAAAGAAACTTGTTAAGCTGTCAAATCAAGTTCTTGTTTAACGTAACATCATCGAGTCAAACTTGACTCGGCTAGCCATGCATGAATCCGTAGTTGGAAGCAGGGACCGAGCCAGAACATTTACCAAACGGTGGCACCATATAATTATGTTTTTGGCTGATTTCGAGAGTTTTTTTTTTCAATTTTTTGGTTGATATCGAGAGATTTTTAAGTATATTTTTGTTGATTTCGATGGATTGTTTTGGGGGATTTTTGATTGATTTTGAGATTTTTTTTNGCACCATTTAGAAGTTTCTAAAATGATGCAGTGGCAACTTCCAAAACAATACAGTTGCACTTTTATAAAACTAAATTATTTTATCCTACACCGAAAAAAGAATACAATGACATGTGCCACCGTGACAACCATATAGTTAGAAGTTGGAGAAGAGATGAACAATGGGCCCGACCCAGGACCAAAGGAGGACCAACCGTTGGAGTAATATAGAAGGCTTTACAACAGGCTTAAAATAGGTCAGAAAATATACTAGGCTTTTTATAACAATTGGCCCAATTCGTTTTTCAACAAGAGCCTAATAATTGTACTCTTCGGCCTTTGCAGTCAAAATATTCTTTTACGTCCTGCTCTCGAGTTTTTTCAAAGGAAGGAAATGGAAGGTTTTTAAGGAAACTTATAAAAATATGTTCTCGAGTTTTTTTAGAGGAAGATGATGAAAGGATTTGGAGGGATTTGTATGTTCTCGAGTTTTTTAGTGGAAGGAAAGAAAAAGATTTGGAGACATTTGTAGGGATAACTCTTTCTTTTTTACCCTATCCTCCTAAAATTGGGATGATTTGGAGGGATAACTTTCCTCTTTCCTTTATTTTCCTTTCCTCTCGTTCCCTTTTCTTCCCTTAATTTTTGAACTCGAAAAGACGGCGTTATATCCAAACAAAATTTCTATTTAATATATTTTAAATATCTAGTATACAAGTACATATGTATAATGGGTAGAAAAAACCGGGTTCTTATAATTTTTATTCAATGGATTTACAAAGATGTAAGCAACAAGTAACCTCTTAACGCATATTACAAGAATAACTGCATAGTAACAATTAACAAAAACCGGGTTCTTAGCTTTGCAAAGCTGTAAGCAACAGAATAACTGCATAGTAACAAAAACCGGGTTCTTAGCTGTAAGCAACAAGTAACCTCTTAACGCATTTTTATCTTGTATGAACCGGGTTCTTAGAGGTTACTTAGCTTTAATTTTTATTCTTATAATTTTTATTCAATGGATTTACAAAGATGTAAGCAACAAAAACCGGGTTCTTAGCTTTAAATGCAGTTATTATCATTATAATTAAGGGTAAATTACACTTTTAGTCCCTATGGTTTACCAAAAGTAACATATATTAGTTCAGAAGAACTAGACTCACCACGGATCACATGTCGCTGATGACCGGACGCCCTAAGTCCCTAACTACGTCGCTTGCCGACGACAATCCAGATCTGGGATGAAAACGCATCCAAGAGCAAAAAATTGGAGTAAGAACATAGATCTGTCGCCAGATTAGATGACAGATCTGGATTTTTGGTCGCGATTTCACCGGAATTCTTGGTCGCCGGAATTCTTGATTTTGATCGGTGGTGGGTAAAATGGGTGGTGGATGATGAAGAAGGGTGTGTGTGTGTGTGTGTGTGTATATATATATATAATTAAGTTCAAACAAAAACCAATGCATTTTGTAGGAATAAAGGAACCAACCACAATCACATATGATGTGGGCCATGTGGGTCCCACATATTAAAAAATCATATATGATTCAGATCAGTGGTAGAACCCACCTGAATCATATATGATTTTTTAATATGTGGGACCCAATGGGCCCACATCAATATATGGCTCAAAGTGAGTTCAGTTGTTCTTGTAAATGGGGTTGGTTCTTGTATGAACCTGGCTCTCTCCCCCCCCCCCT
>LUCG01121177.1:0-10940 GCA_001633085.1 Carthamus tinctorius
AACACGTTTTAACATGCTTATCAGTGAACTGGGAATGTTGAACCCTGATGAATAATTATTTATTGGGAATCAACTATATTCAGTAACTACAAATTCAGTACCCTGATGATTATCTACAGGTAAGCTCCCCTGAACTTTCAAACCTTATCTCATTTAATGCGATAAAAGGACTTTTCAAAAACAGTACTTATCACATAAGTGCTTTTCTTCCAAGAGATTTCCTATTTCACAAAAATAGGAAACGTCTCTCTTGATAAAGCGGTTTTTAACAAAAAGGACAACGTTTTGTTTTTATCTGACACGTAATGGGACGTTTTCGATTACCCACTACGTGTGTCAGGCGCAATAACAAATTTATCTTGTTATATAGGTGTTACACAATTCTAATCTAATTCAAAATATATACCCTTGATGCAATAACAAATTTATCCTATAACATTTTTTTCTTCTTAAAAATAAATATCTAGTTGTCGATGGATGCGGTTTTATAAAATGGAAAAATAAAACGCAGATGTCACCGTTTAACAGGCTCGAGGCCACGTATGCAAGCAATTTGGGGAACGAGGAGATTTGAGTAGCAACCACTTTCTGCAACCTTCTCCCCCCTTTTGCACCTTTTTCTACCAAAAAACCTAAACCCTAAATTCATATATTAAATACTATTATCAATTGCTTCATGTGTACGATTCCGATTACATCTGTCAAAAGTTTTGCATCATAGATCTGTGTTTTGCTCGATTCTCGCTCCATAAAAACTTCATTGATACAGGTATCTTTATCTCTCTCTCTCTCTCTCTCTCTCTCTCTCTCTCTCTGTTTTCATCCTTTTGACTTCAGTTGCTAAATTTATTGGTTTTCTAGGGACTTCTTCATCCATGGATTCTTCTTCCGGATCGGAATTTGATTATTTGTTCAAGTTATTGATGATTGGGGATTCAGGAGTTGGTAAAAGTAGTCTACTTTTGAGTTTCACTTCTGATAGTTTTGAAGAACTTTCTCCTACCATTGGTTAGTCCCCCCCACTTGTTTATTCGTTTATACTTTGAAAACAGTCTAGTTATTCTACTGTTTCTTTGTCCTGTTACTTTCGGTGTTTAGTTGATGGAATTTAAGCGGCTTGTCTCCGTCCGTGTGTAACATAATATGACAATGCTGAGCATTGTTCTAAGTTTCTTATATTTAAAACAAGTTAAACAGCTCATAGTATTTCGTACTTTACTTTTCGGCTATATTGAGGATTGCTACAATCCAAGTATTACAATTCACTTACTTAATGCTCTCCCATGTATTTTCATCCGGCCGTAAGATGGTATTCCAAAACTGTATATGGTTGGTTGATCCTGAATCTTGTGTTTGAGTGACAAATAACCTTAAATATAAAAGGCAGGGCTAATATTACCTGATTGGATTTGGTGGTATGCCTCAGTTTGCAAAATGCTATATATATATATATGCAATACCCTGGTTTGCTTTTTTTTGGTCAAAAAGGGGGTTATGCAGTATCCTGTTCGAGTTTGCGGTTTGACTATGCATATATACATATATGAGATGCGGTCTTACGTACTTAACAGGGATCTCTGCATGTAAGCAGAATATGGTGTGTCAAAGGTATGAGGAAGTTTAGCATGCCTTAAAGGAATTAGTGGAAATCATGCAGGGCTGTTTGGTCCTTATGGAATTTCCCATAAATTATACACACATTAAAGTATACATGGATTAGCTACTCCATATAACATTGGGCTACACATACATGCTATACATATACATATTATGTCATATATATGTGACCATACAATTTGATATGCTTTGTGAGACTCCATAAAAAGGACTAAGCCGATAGATAACATTCAAAAGAGAAATAGATGTTCAAAGTCTTGAAGGACTCGATAGACTTCACAGACTGACAAATAAGTGATGTTAATGCGAGTTACTTTTTAAAGTTTGCAGCATAAGATGTTACAAATAAGTCTATATTCAGTAAACAAAAAAGAATATTGAAGGACGTGCTAGAATTTTTACTTGCTTTTTGTACCAACCTATATGGTCCATTAAGCGCTGGTTTTAAGCTTGACGGAGATGTGCGAGTTGGTTCATTATGAGCAAATCAATATTCCACGTCTTGAAGGGGCTTGCTTGATTTCGTGAATGGTTCATTAATCACCGAGTTCTGCAAAGGTAGACTTTTTCCAGGTTAGCTAGAGAGAGCGATATTCATCTTTTATAGCTTGTTTACCGGAGGCCTCGTTTTAAGTGTGTTTTGACAGACTAATTTAGACCTAATTGGTGATGATTTAAATATGTATGTGTGAGGTCATTGGGATGTTATTCTTTAATGTTTGTCCAGAGGATGCGACATCAATGAATAGGACTCTAATAGTTTAAGAGCAACAACAATGCTTAGAAGGCCATAACTTCCTATATTTTTATTTTCATATTAGTATATATTTTGTATTTGCAGAATCAGTTTGTTCTACCATAAACCACTACAAATTACAAATGAATGCGAGTTAAAAAAAAGAGATATTAATCATAACTCACAAGTCTTCTCTACATATCATCAGTATTTTGTTTTTACCTTTGCTTGACAGTTGATATCAATCAGGCTGAAAAACTAGCAGTTCTTTGTGTTCAGTAAAATTTCGTTTTGCTTGCCATTTTGGGTATTTCTGTGACCTACCATTTTCTGCCTTCAGACTAATCACAGCTGATAAACGAAACTATGTTGTAAGTCCTCATATTATGTTCAAGTATCTGGTGTTATTCTATGATCATCTTACAAAGAAGTCCTTATATCCTGATGACTGGGTACTAAGGTGTCTGTTCATGTTAGCCTTACTGCTACTGTCAACAGGATGCCATAAATCATTTATTACTTATATCATGAAACCACATACTACTGTTCTTTTTCTTGTTTATGTTTGATGGAAATAAGAAAGGTGACGACTAAGAATTAAGAAATAAATACTGGACATGGGTTACATACATTGAGCAGTGGCTCCTTTTTTCTAATGGGCTTGGTTTCTTCTTGTCATGATAATTTTTTGGCTGCCTACACTTTTGCACTGCTTGGTTCACCCAGTATTTTTTTAGACACATAAAGAGCTGTTTTCGAGTATAAGTTGCCTTTTTAGGACTCTAGTTAATTAGCCATCACTGGAGTTAGGTTATGAGCAGAATGTTGTTTCACTCATCATTATTTCCCTTGTTTTGCAGGGGTGGATTTTAAGGTAAAACAAGTCACGATTGGAGGGAAGAAGTTAAAGCTTGCCATTTGGGATACTGGTAATGTTTTTTTGTGTTTGGTGATCAATGTTGCCATGCCATTATCAGATTCTATAAAGTTTTGCGTTGCTGTTATAGTGTAAACTCTATAAAGACAAATCATATTTTGGTTCTTGCTTGTATCTGGTTATATGCTTCCTTTGTTTTTGTTATGTTTCTTCTTTTTTGCCTTTCATATTAGCACTAGGAAGTAGGAACCAAGCAGGGTTTGTGATATCCTGTCATTGGAACTTGAGTGCATATGCAAGTATGTGTGCGTCATGGTTTTGGACATTGGTTGGTAAGAGGACGTTGGATGTTAGTTGTATGTCGTTCTGTATGTAGGAGGTTATATTACTTATTATTTTCTTAAACAATGAAATATATAGATAAAGAGGTACACAAATTATGATTTATTTCTTGTTTCTTCTGTTATATATGATGTTTGTGAAGTTTCTTTAAAGGGAAGGGAGAAAAGGGAAATAAAGGAGAATGCAATTAATACATGATCTTTTACTAGTGTGTCGTGACATAAATTGAAAAGATAATATATCTTATCTATTATTCTGTTTATTTTATTAAAACTAATTACTTTTCTTCTACACCTAGCCATAGCTTAGGTTCACGTTTAAAGACCAACCTGTATAACAGACTGCTAGCAGTGAAGAATGAATTTCTGTTGCCGTCCACTGCAGTCCTGATGTTCTATTCACTTTTGATAGGAAGACACCTATTTCCCATGAAAACAGCAGTGTTTATCTCTTCATTCCCTGTTTTAATTGTCACAGATTGCCTCATAATCAAGTCGACTAGTATTTGTCTTCCCTCTACTTTCTATGATTGGATCAATAGTAACTTTGTTTTTTATGGATTAAGAATCAAGAGATAACAGAATTCTATGAGTCCAATAGTCAACATGCAGTCCTCTGAGTGGAAGATTTCAGTATAAAGGAGCTATTAAGTAATTGTATTGAAAGTTATGCCATAGTCGTGAGGTTTGATATGCAATTTAACTATAGTTTAGGAAGTACGGACTTGTCTTGTAATTACTTAGGGGCCGTTTACCAAACACTTATCGGTAAAATTCAACACCATCACTTACTTACCGTGTAAGATTTTAGTCCACCAAAACGGTATTGTATGCAACAAGTCTTCTAGTAAGCGCTAACCGTGGTAAGAGTCTTCGTCATTGCTTGCCGGGTAAGACTCTCGGTCCTTGCCGTAGCTCTCACCAGGTAAGATTCTTGGTTTTCGTCATATTCATCTATAAGGTAATTTGACTTGGTAAGTGCTTACCTGAGTAAGCGCTTGGTAAACGGCCCCTTATAGTGGTTAATTAGTTCTAACTTCCTTCTGCTGTCATGTGTATAGATGTGTACTCTGCTATCAAGTTAGAGAATTCATTCTTCCCTCCTGCCTCCATCTCTAATTAATAGTTGGATCCTATTGATGAAGAACTCTTAGTTCTACGCAAGGTTTTAAAAAACGGAAACGAGCCTTGAGGCGTTTTCCTCTTAGGTACGTGAGGCGTTTTCCTCTTAGGTACGTGAGGCGTAAGCCCCAAAAATTAGAAAAGAAAATTCATAAATGCATAATACTTACAAAAAAAAACATAACTTTATATTTCTATACCAAATAAGTAAACTATAATTATAAGTCTGTGACAGGAAGCATATATAGCTTAGCTAAACCATTAATCCCTTATCTTCATAATAAGTTAATTACTATTATATATTCCCTAAAATTACTTACATGATGTAACTGAATTATAACATATAGAAAATTAATGGATATTAAATAAAACATATAATAATATAATATATTTATAGTAGAAAACATATAACAATTACTAAAAAATAATACAAATATAAAGCTTATTAAATATAAAAATATATATATTATATATCTATAATAAAATTATAANATTAATTATATAAAATTTATAGCATAAATATCTTACAGA
Organism: Carthamus tinctorius; assembly: GCA_001633085.1. Taxonomy (NCBI): domain Eukaryota; kingdom Viridiplantae; phylum Streptophyta; class Magnoliopsida; order Asterales; family Asteraceae; genus Carthamus; species Carthamus tinctorius. The sequence goes on from LUCG01121177.1 coordinate 5,225, forward strand.
TATTAGAAAATAAAAAATAAATAAAACAGTTGAATATAATAATAACAATATATTATACCTCAAATAGTAATAATAACCAATAAGTAATCAGCATGTAAGAGGATAAAAAGGAGCCATCTGTGACCCACTTTAGGATATCTATTTATTAATTAAAGAAAATACTAACACATGGACGCCTCTCCAATGGCCAGCGCCTCCCCATTTCTGCCACGTTTCAGTTAAGTGAAGCGTACGTCTCAAACAGTCTTTAAGAGGCGCCGCCTCAAAGATTATTTTTGGACGCCTAGTCTTGAGGCGCGCCTCAAGACGTGCGCCTCCTACGTTTTTTAAAACCATGGTTCTACGATGCTTTTCGGTTTTCCAAAAATTGTTGCCAAAATGAAGGACACACTATAATCATATTTCATCATAAACCAACCATTTCATTCACTCCTTTCTAATCACTGAGCCCATTATATATACACAAGCGTTGGAAGACCAATGTTAGATGCAGAATAAGTAACTTGGTCTTTTTGAGAGTAATCACACTTAGGATCTCACCTGTTTATTTCCCAGGAAAAGTCCTAATTGAATGAAGATGGGTTTGTAAAGAAGTATTGAGGCATTGTCGATAATAGTTTGAAGTATCATGGCTTTTGTGTTTGCTCATTGCTGTAAGACTTACAGATCGATGTCCCAAACATATCCAGATCTGGTGTGAGAGTGATGCTCTTGCTTCGAATCCATTCATCATCATGTACAAAACATGTAATGCTTAATTTTCATTTTGTTTGAGACGATTTACAGCAAGGTTCTGTTGTCCCAATCTTTGTACCTTCCAAACTTGCAAACCGTAGATATTTTAGCCAAGTTGAGGGTATGTGACATGTACTTCTCACCAACTCTTTCTTTAAGTTACCCCTTACCTTACCCTGGGCGGCCGTGTTTTTTTTTTTTTTTTTTTGGGGAGGGGGGGTGTTAAGAAAAATATGATTCTACTAATGAACATGCAGTGGAATACCGAAAGTACGAAGGAGCTTTTTAAACAATTGTATGGAAGTTACTTCAATATGCTTGTGGTTTGATAAGCAATTGTATCTATGGTTCAGGACTCATGTAATTTCATATAGTGATTTGCCAGCTGCAAGTGTCTTGCCCTCCCATATATTGAAACTCCTCTTGGTTCTTAAAAAGTTGATACATTTCAATGGGTGCATGGGAAGTAGTCTCTTCATGAGCCCTCATGCACACAGCTCTCTCAGCAGTTCCCTTTTCAGTTTTAAATGCTTGCCTCTGACTGTTGGTAATAATATATCATTCTTTGTAGAGCAAGACATCAGTAAAAAGGTAGAGTTAGATACAATCCAAAGGGGGTTATATGCACAGTCTTCGCCTTACACACAGTCCCATCTCTCTAACATGCACACACATGGTGATGGTGATATGTTACATCATTTGACCAAATTACGTGGAAGAGGAAAAGGAATCTATTTTGGATTTTGAAGAGCATGCAGAAGCTGAGTGAGAGCTTTGCTCCCTGGAGGAACATAACCCGCTGCTTATGTCTCCTTTCTCCTACTTTTCAAATTGGTTAACACCTATTAAAATTTAATATCAAGTCACTAGTTGTTATATCTGTAAAATGAGTTTCATATATGTTATATCCTAGGTAGTGGGTCAAAAATGGTAGGCTAAGGTACAAGTGCCTAATGCACTAGCAGAAGTAGTAATGCAATAATTGCTTAGTCGATAGTACTCGTGGCAACCTTCCGGCCGCCCAACGACCTATAACGCTAGTCACTACTCCCACTGGGGCTAGGAAGTAACAATTTTCTCATCCCCCCAGTTAAGAATGTTTCATAAAAGGCATCTATGTAACCCCGATTATATGACCAATCATATAATACCATTTTTTATTTTGTCATAAAAAATTCTCTATTTTGAGAATACGCCTTGACTAACTGATTCATTAATTATCTGATTGCTGATTATAGAATCCACAACCAAGAATAATTCAGGGGGTCATTTCGGTTCCGAACATTCGCTAGCTGGCAACACAACTTTTACCACCCCAAAAAAGATCTACCCTTGTGTGATTCCTGTTGAAGCATATACTCTCCCTTAGCAGCGGGAAAGGAGTCTATCTATCTGCCTAGCTTTGGTAGATTTCCCCCAACGCAATCCACAGAAATTACCTTGCCGTAGAGAGGGTCCTAGAAAGGTTAAGAGTTCTGCACCGGTTGGAGAAGTCCATTCTCGTCATGGTCGATCCACGTCCTGTACTTAAACTGTTAGATAATCATAGTCGATGATAACATCACTGTTCCCATCCCTATTACAGAACCGTACATGAGATATAAATAAGGGGGTTGATCATTAGGGTTTATTGGTTTTTCTATTGCTTTTGAGGTTGGTAAAAGCCTTAGGGAGAGATCTTCAGCTTCTTGAATTGCTTGAACCTTATGTTCAATCAGTCAATTTCCGTTCTAATTCCATATCGAAGTCATCTGTGTGTTCCAATTTCACTGTTAATTGCTCAGTTTGCATCAATATACAACTTATCTTAACTTCAGGGAGTGCCTAGGAAACCACAATTTTGTTGCTTTTTCATCAAGTATATCAGGGAAAAAGAAGAAATTAATGGATTGATTTTGGACTAAGCTCTAGCGTTTTTTGGTTCTATATAAACCACAAACTTGCTGTTGGTTCCCAAGATATTGCACATATTTAGTTGTGTATCCTTTTCCAATTCAAATAAACTATTTATGCTCTTCAAATTCTAATTCTTTGAAATTTTAGGTTGATCATACTCAATTATCCAAGGCCTGCTAAGAGATTGTATGTGGCTTGAATACTAGTCACTATTTCACAATTAACTTGATTTACTTTGAAAACTTCATTATTTTAGCTCTAAAGTGCATCCTATGTTGTACCTTTATCCTAATTCTGATCTTTTTTGGTTCTTGGATCGTCAGAGATCTTCTTTGTAGTGCTAAGATATGTCACTGTGTTGATTTAGGAGACATTGATATGTAGGAAATATGATAATAAATGTTGCATGTCCTGGTTTTCACTGCAACTCACTTTTGAGAGATTTTCTTTAACCTGTTGGCAAGTCCAAAATTATATAATTTGTTAATTTGCAGCTGGGCAGGAAAGATTCAGAACCCTAACCAGTTCATATTATAGAGGAGCTCAAGGAATTATAATGGGTATGTTTTAACTTTTACCCCCTTTTTTCTTGATTTCGTTTTAATGTCTGCCCTTCCATGTTATATGATTACCTCCTTTTAAAGGATTTGAATTGATCTAATGCATCTGTTATATTAGGACTATAATCTTGTACAATTTTTTTATTCAGCTCCTGGTATAATACACAATCTCTAGGACTTGAATGACCTGATTAAATTAAGCTAGTACATGTAATATATTTTTATTTGGAGTAGGAAATGTAAGATGGTGAAAACTTGTTCAAAGTCCTTGACTAACTCGTATGTCTGACCATGCGTCATATGTAAGATAAATGTTGGTAAAGACCTAACTGTAGCCAGCCAAATAAGTCTACTTCTAATAGACATATCTATTTTGCTGAAATTTGGGAACAGACATTATTTTCTTTTAGAGATTGCTGTGGTAAGTGTACTACTTGTTGTTTGGTACATAATCATCATATTAAATAGGTATATCTTGAACAAGGTGTGTAAATGTGTTGGGTTCTAAACGGGTTTACCTGGTGGTCTGATCCATTAAACAATGGATCCAATCTTAACCCAGATCCATCTGATCCTACTTAAAGGATCATGCTCCAAATCACACACATTCGTTATTTTTTTTTTGCTATTTGACATACTTTTCAGTCGAGAAGCTCGTGTTCCATGATCATAAGGTGCAAATGTTTTTGAACTTAATTTCTTTTATAAGATCAACAAACTACATGCAAAAATTGACACATGTGTAGCTGTAGCATACAAGTTAACATGCTGATATTTCTATGATACATTAATCATTCGCTTCCAAAACTAATTTTTCATAATGCATCTCTTTGTTATTTATATACATGTATCATTTGATTATTTCTTGTGAATATGAACAGTGTATGATGTAACCCGAAGAGACACGTTCACAAATTTATCTGATATATGGGCTAAGGAAATTGACCTGTACTCGACAAATCAAGATTGCATCAAGATGCTTGTTGGCAATAAAGTTGATAAGGTATAAATTGATGATCACTTCCATATGGGGGAAAATAACATCGGATTTGCAGTTTCTGTGAATTGCTTTGAATTTATATTATTGAAGCAGTCATGATTAGATTCATATGCCGCCTGCTAAATATTATATTTTTGCAGGAAAACGAACGGGTTGTCACAAAAAAAGAAGGAATTGATTTTGCCAGGGAATACGGATGTCTTTTTATCGAGTGTAGTGCAAAAACACGGGTAAATGTGGAGCAGTGCTTTGAGGAACTTGTTCTCAAGGTATTTGAATTATAAACCTTAATTTTCTTCTACTTCTTGTTACCATTAAAACTGTAAATCCATTTTTAATTTCCAGAGTTTTATCATTATATAGAGCCAAGTTCTTTTGTTAACCTAGACAAAATACCCAATCTACCCTTCGGTTAACATGGTTAACACTAAGTTTATCAAATTCTTATTGGGTAAGGGCGCAAGTATGATATGGTTAAAATGGGGTGAATGAAAATTTGCAGATTTTGGATACACCTAGTCTGACTGCGGAGGGATCAACTACCGTGAAAAGGAACATATTTAAGCAAAAGCCTCCGACAGACGAAGCAACAAGTGGATGCTGCTGAGCTGAAAGATGATATGTGTTCTGTAACTTGTTTTCCACAGTTCTAAAGCAGGCATTGTTTAGTTAATCATGAATGTAAATTTGGTTATCTGGGATATGTTTGTTATTTCAAATCATCTATGCTGAATTTGGTTGTTAAAAACTGATTTGGGGTTCTGTATTTTGTTTGTTTGTTTTTATATAACCGTGAGTATATAACGACAGATTTTTGTGACAATAGATACATCTTTATAGACACTCTATGGGTATAAGTAGTGTTTTCCATTGATTGCTATACCAACTACTTAGAAGTTTATCAAATTTTTATGTCGTAATGTTTTACCATAAGAGATTTACATTCAATTACCTTATTGTATTGTAACACCCCTCTTTTTCATCTCTAAACCGAGAGACAACTAAGGGTGTTACGGACTTTCTTTCTTTTACTACATATAGGAAACACACTTAAGAATAATAGCGGAAGCGATTATGGTTAATATAAAATCTTATTCATATAAAAACCATTATGATGGATCATAGTTACAACACAAAATATCTAAGCTTCTAAAACACATTCTAAGACCATACAAACCAACCCGATACCAAAACCAAAAAAACTCGACTAGGTCACGACTTTGGTAGCTTCCTTGAACTATCTACCTCCACCTCCAAAGCTTGGAATGGTACTAATCTGTGATACATACTAATTTGTTAAGCAAAATTTGCTAAGTGATTTCCAAATTATACATCAAAATCATATACTCAATTTATAGCCTCATAAAGAAAATAACATGTTAATATGCTCATGTAAGTCACTTTCTTTTAGATTCCAATTTCCACCGGTGGATGTCACANTATCTTCCTACACCTCATTCCGACCATCTTTTTCATGATTAGAATTCATATATAGGTAGTGTAATCATTGGTGATCTTTATTTCT
>LUCG01121180.1:0-10063 GCA_001633085.1 Carthamus tinctorius
GACTCTCATTCGGGAAGCTGGTATCAACAGTTGAGGTATTATTGGATAAGTCGTCTTTGTTTATAAGAACAATGATAAGGGCATGTTTGGTACACGGACGGACTGGATAGGACTGGACAAGAGTGACTCACTCGTTTAAGTTCGGGTTCAGCTCGTTTAAGTTCAGCTCGTTTCGAGACTTACGTATCACGCTCGAGCTCAACTCGTCAAGGATTTAGCAAGCTCGGGCTCAGCTCGTATGTCAAATGAGCCTAAGCTCGGCTCAAGCTCGAGCTCGTTTATTAAAACAAGCCTACAATGAAGCTTGAGCTTGGCTCGGGCTCGTTTAACTCGAGCTTTTAACGAGTTTAACTCTACCAATTTATATGCAAGGAAGTCATTTAGTCATAACCAAATCTAGCACTCCCTCCGTCCCAAAATAAATGTCTACTATGAAAATGACACATAGTTGTTTTAGTAATTTGTAATTGTTACACTTTTCAATTAGCTAAATTACACTTTTAGCCCTAATAATAGAGAGATTTCTCCATCTCATAAGTGTAGAATGGGAAAACAAACACTTACTTTGAAAGTTGACACTTATTTTAGGACAAACTACGATAGAGATGTAGATACTTATTTTGGGACAGAGGGAGTAACAAATTCTATGTTCAAATATCATTCTATCAGGAATCAAACCAAGTACCTGCATTGATCTCGTTCATGGATCTCTTCACATGTGCATCGGGTTCTATATCGACGATCAAAGTTTGCACAATCTCAAAACCATAACCGGACATGGCCTAAAAAAATTGTGCATTCAATACAGAGAACAATAATGTCAACAAACAGAGAACAATAATCTCAATACAGAGAACAATAATGTCAACAAACATTGTGCATTCACAATACGACAAAAAAGGCCATAAATATGTTTGTATTCTTAGAAGGCAAATATACGATGAAATTAATAAAGGGAAAAGAACTTCTCAGGATGAAAAAGGCACAGGAATGTGTAGTAATTAAACATTTTAATCAACAAAAGGACAATTTTACCTTAATTATAGAGAAACTTTCTCAATCTCGCAATTAAGGGTATAAAGGGAAAGTACACATTTACTTTTTGAAAGCAGACACTTATTTTGGCACAAACTAAGATAGTTATAATGTACACATTTATTTTGGGACGGAGGGAGTAATACCTTTTCAAGCTCCTCTTCCACGCCTTTAGCTATATCATTCTTCTGCAGAAAAACGTCATCCAATTGCAGCTTCGGTACACTAGCCCTAATTACTAACAACATCAACGTAAAATCGGGAATTCAGAATCCGCATTAATAACACAATAATCAATGAAATGGCTAATATATCCCTGTCACTTAAGGCCTGCTTGATTTGACGAACTGTTCTTGAAGGATTTGAAATCTTTGGTGTGTTCCATTTGTTGGATTTGGAATGGAATTGAATTTCATTCTTTAACAAATTAATAACTGATTATAAAATAATTAAATTACCTTTTTATTAATTGATTATTACAAAATAAGTGTTTTTAACATATTTTAAGACATTACAAGAAAAAAAAATCTTGGGAAATCCCTCGAAATACCAATAACCCCCATGGGATTTTTAAATCCCATGTTTTTGGGATTTGAAATCCAGGCATGCCTTCAAAACCACATAGGATCGGAATGGAATTCAATTCCAAATCACTCCAAATTCTACCAAATCCCATAAAACAAACGGAACCTTAGTGGGTTCCTTTTTGTTATCGAACTCGTATGCGAAAATATTGTCAAGCTAAAGCAACAAAAAAAGAACGCAAGATATCGGAATCTAACCATCAAAAACATAAGCTTGAATTTGTTGCTTTGTGTTTGAGAGCTTGTAGAAAGCATCAGCAGCCTTATCAGACAAGGCACGATACTGTATAGAAGCAACCATGGTAACAAAGACATTGTCCTGCAACACAACCATGATGGCAATTTGATAACTTCATGAATCTAAACTTAGAAAGTGAAAGCAACGTGGCAAAGCAGAATTCACTCCTTCCTTCGTCCCAAAATAAATGTCCCGAATGAAAAAGGCACACGGTGAAATGTTGAAGTGTAACAACTACACTGACGCATTACTGAAACCGCGTGCCTTTTTCATTGTAGACATTTATTTTGGTACGGGTGGAGTATGATCGCTAAAGGTCAACAAAGCAATTGCAAAAACCTTTGTTTTTGTCTCACAACGAACATCGAGCTGATTCACACGCAACGACAGTGTCCCAGCCAACCGATACCCCAAGCACCAAGGCAAACAGTGACACCCAGGCTGAAGGACTTCATCGAACTTGCCAAAATGCTCTTTAACTGCTACACTAGACTGCTGCACTTGAATGCACCCAAGCGACTGACCCATGATTCAAATCTGGAAACAAAACGGTACTGTTAAGAAAGTTGACCCATACGTTGTACATAATAACTATGAGTAGAAATTAGGCATCTAACAAGCTTGCATACATTAAGGCTATGTTTGGCAAACTAGCTGATAAGCTAGCCGGTAGCTGATAAGCTAGCTGATAGCTAATAGCTGATAAGCTAGTTGTTGATTGATAAGCTAGTTAGTAGCTGATAAGCTAGCTAATGAACAAATTATGTTTGGCAAAAAGCCAAAAACTAGCTTATGAGTATGTTAAATGACCAAAAAGGGTATCTTTGAATTTAATAATTAATATTAATAAGGGTATAATTGGAAAAAGCTATAAAAAGCTCCCAATAAGCTACTCAAAGTAGCGTTCAAAGTAGCGTTTCAAAAAGCTAGCTTCTGACACATGTTTGGATGGACTAGTTTATCAGCTAGCTTATAAGCTGGCTTATTTTTGCCAAACACAGCCTAAAACACACACATCATGCCACACAGCATCTATCAAGAGATAGTGCCCAATTAGACCCAGAAACAAAATTAGCACACCGTTTGATATTTATTAGTCAAATTGTAACTTGTGTTACTGGTGATTGGCCTTCAAATGAAAAAGCATTTTTCATATGTTTAATCATATGTAGCAATATCCAAAATTCCAAATCACTGGATGCTACAAATGGTAAGACATTAAAAATTTTCAGATTCCACTACTTGAGATGATGATATTTCATGTAAATCCGATAAACCTGATCGAAATAAAATGAATTATTGATGGATATATCATATATACAGATAATCCATACTTAATAGTTCAGTTTACAACCATAAAAAACAAGTAATAGTCATTCGATTCCATTAAAACCCTCGAATTAAACAAAACGATCCCCAAAAGTCTAAACCTAGAAATATTGAAGACGATTAAAAATTCTTATTCCGTTACTAGATATGATGATATTTCAAGTAAATCAAATAAACCAAATCGAAGATTAACGACATTTGCATCCACTTTTATCATCATAACACTTGCATCTTCTCTTATACCAATTTATCAGAACTGTAAAAATCCAATCTACAGAGATAGAATTAATCCTTAATGGAGATAAGCACATATATATGATGTATACAGCCATAGAATAAGTGTAATACTCGTAAAACTTCCATCAAAACCCTAGAATTCGATAAAACGACTCTCGAAAGTCAATCAATAACCTAGAACAAAATTCTTCGTAAATAGAGAACAAGAAATCAATTAGCATAGTTGATATACAGAGATAGAACTAATCCTTAATGGATATAAACACACACACACACACACACACACATATATATATATATATATATAGTATTAGGTTCAAATGNGTGGTCCCCCCTTTAATAATCTCTAGATAAATCGCGTCAATCCTCCATGATCGCATCCACCGTAACCGGTCAAAGCCGCCTTTATTGACCGGATGAGTGGTGGAGATCACTTCTCTACTTCTCATTTTTTTTAACACTTCTCATTTGAACCTTTCCCTATATATATATACTTAATATTTCAGTATACAACCATAGAATAAATGTAATACTCCTAAAACTTCCATTAAAACCCTAGAATTCAAAAGAAATCACTCTCAAAAGTCGATCGATAACCTAGAACAAAATTCTTCGTAAACAGAGAGCAAGGAATCGATTAACATAGTTGATAAAACTTCGATGATGAACATCGATTAACTTACATAATCAAAACACAAATAAATCTATACGCATTATAATCGAACTCAACAGCATCAAACATATATCAAATTCAACAGATTAGTGAGGGAAATAAAACGATTAATATCGTAGAAAGAAGCTAAATTAAACTTACTTACGAGAGTTAGGTTTCAAGAATGGAGATCGAGGTGGATAGTTGTGGTTGAAAAGTTGATTTTACGTGTCTTGGTGAGAGATAGAGAGAGTTTACAAGACAGGGTGCACACTCTCCCATCCTTCAACGAGGTTTCTTCTGCTGCCGTTATTGTAAATTGACGAAAATACCCTTGGAGGAGCCTATGCGGTGCCCAATCATATTTTACTATATTGGGAAACGTTACGGGGTGGGTATACTCATCATTTCATCCCTCCGTCTCTTTTGCCACGTCAGCTTTTTTCCCTCTCTTTCTTCCACCATTATTCTCCTACGAAATCTCTGTAGTACTCACTATTCCACCTGTGCATCCCTCTAACCATTTAATAAAAAAGAATAAAAGTAAAAAAAAGAAATAAGAGAGGAGAGAGAGAGAGACACATGAAAGAGAGAAAGAGAAAGAAAAGAGTTTTTCCCTCCGTGGTGAGCATCCTGGCGGGATGGAAATTGTGACACCGCTGGAGACCGGGGCGGTGTTCACGCCGCCACCCCTATGAAGATTCCCCGCCCATCGGGGTGGGTATACTGGACGACCTTATAAAACAGAGTATAAACAAATTTTATAATATGCATAAATGTTTATGTATAGGTATATTAAAATGAGAAAACAATTTAATTTATTGATATGCATAAGCGCATATGGAGGGCTACTAAAATGTTCCTTGGTTTTCATTTCTTCAAGATTTTTATTTGGACATACTTCTTTGTTTTTATTGTATTTTTTTGTTTAAACTACGAATTCTACACATATTTTCGTTTCTTGTAGTTTTTTTAAATACAATGTTTGTCTTTATGGTTTGTAATATATTGTTGTTTTCTTCTGATAGTTGACTTTGTTAATGGTTTAGCGTTTAAATATAAGGAGGTTTCTTCTCTCATGGGGATGATTTGTGTGACGTACACATTCTTGTAATTGACGAAAGTACCCTTGGAAGAGCATATGACAATCATGTTTTATCAACTACATTGACTATTTTATGACAGTTGTTTTCATTGTTTTTTATTTAGACTACGAATTATGTATATATTTTCGTTTATGTGTTTTTGAAGTTACATTTCAACCATCCGTCAATTTAGGTCTATTTGACATAGCTAAAATACAATTTACCCCTATACCATTTTCTGCAGATTGTTTTTGTGATTTGTAATTTATTGTTGTTTTCGTCTGGAGGTCAACTTTGTCAGTGGTTTAACTTTTAAATACGAGGAGGTTTCTTCTGTCGTTGGTATGATTTGCTTGACGTGCACATTCTTGTAATTGATGAAAATACCCTTGAAGGGTTGATGATGATCATAGTTCATCAATTGTGATTTCAAAATTATGATGTTTGTTTATGTGGTCTGCAATTTACTATCTTTTTCTTTGTATTGATATTGATTCCTTTAGTGGTTTATTGTTATATATTAGAGATGGAAGCAATAAATTTGTAAACCACATGGATGAAAAAAAGGAACCGAGTACAAACCACGAGAATAGAAATTGTAATTTCAAAGGTACGATAACGAAAATAGCAATTTTCATGTAACGACGGCTACGAAAACGTAGTTTAATCTTTTATTAGTATGTGTTGTGTTTGTACACTAGCACACGTAATTTGCTCTTTTGTTTCAAGTTTTATGAGTATAAAAATATAAAATGGAAATATATCTACATATTGGACAGACACATTTTCTACATACATCTTATCATACCTTTGCATCAGATATAATGGATGTCTCAGATTTCATTTGCTTTGCTTTACCAAATAACTCGCGAAATAATTTGTGGTACGATAATTTCTTTTGGTCTATTGGTTCAAAAGCTTTGAAACCAATTTGTTTGGTTCTAGTCATAGGTTTGTATTACAAAACTGGTTGTTCCAGTCGAAGCAGTTCGTATATATCATTTGCATTTGCATTATTTATGGATTTTGATACATAGTTTAATGGTTAGTTTTAAGTATGTTATGCCGGTTGACTAGAGTTCTCGATCGCCTTGTCATATAAACGTTTTTCAAGTATGCTAAACCAGTCAAGTTGGTTTCTAAAGCTGTTAAAATGTGTTTACGATTTTAAGTACTAAAACAATCAAACCAAATCATGGATACCCTAGGGTCGTATGGTTTAAGATTTGTCGAAAACAATGACATATATAGGATTTTTGGTTATGGAGACAAGACTCGTGAGGTATTTCTCGACAGGAGTCGGGAACAATAAGGTTGGGTTAATGATATAGTAATTTATTTTATGTTTAAGTTTTAATTGGGGATGTGGATTCGCCTTTCGCATAAAATAAGTAAAATAGCAACAAAAATAACATGATACAATTTAAGACATCAAACTGATAAATAAACCGGAGGAAAAGAATACAAGTAAAAATAGGCATATAAAAAGACCGTCCTAAACCAAGAACCATGGTCAAAGATAAAGCATTAAAATGCACGTTTACAGTTTTGTTTTGTAAAATAGTTTAGAAATACAATGACCAATCAAACAACGTATATGAGACTAAAAAGGTTGGATTGACATCCGGCTTTTATCATATCATACTATAATAGAAATTCGGATTAACATCTGATTTTTTTCATATCACACTACAATAGAAATTCGGCTTATTGAATTTTTGTAAAGAATAACTGAAAACATATAAAATCATACAACAAATCTAAATAAATTATGATATTATAAAAAATAATTTGGGATTCAAACTTAAAAGGTAAGATTGGTATATTTCATGTTATGACAAAACTTAGAATATTAAATTAAGTTTTGTCATAGAATATTAAAGTAGCTTTGTTTTTCTATAAACAATTTGACCTTCAAAAGTTTGGTTTTAGTGGTTGTTGATAGTATTTTAAATACAAGGGTTACTTTAAAAATGTTTAATGTATTTTCTAATTAGAATATTGATTTTTATCATTTTTTATACTTATTGGATTGAGTTAGGTTGTTTAAAACAATAGGCCATAAAGTTTTTTCAAAGACTTCTAATTATTTTTTTGGATGATATGTATAATCTTAATTAATAAATGCTTGTGATATTAACCTTGATCATAGAAATAATTTTTTTTATACAATGCAATTAGTTCTTTTGTATATTTTCTTTGACCTTTTTCACATTTTCTTCAAATTTGGCAATCTCCCAAACACTATGGATAAAGCTTCTTAAAACCATTCGATTTGTTTATTTAAAAACTGGTAAATTTTGATGTATATAATTCTACATTGTCAGATGGATAGAGTTTAAAGATGTGGTTAGAAATTTAATATATCAAATATGTGTCATATACATCTTCACAACATCTACATCAATTTATCTAAAATCATCGATTACTGTTTAAACAGCGTGTCTTAAATAATGTTGGTATACCAATTCAACTAATTTTAACCATTTACATTACATGCTAGTTTTTAAGGTGATAAATGATCTCATTATTAACATTGGACCAATTATTAAGTATTAAATTGTTCTTAAGACAAATTGTATAAAAAAATCTACTTTGTTGAATTTTCCATCATGAGGACCTGATTTTTGAAACTCCACTTTCAACAGTGTACAATATATTTTATATAATTAAAAGACATGCCATATGTTTTATACATTTAAAATAACATTAAATTAGTTGATAAGCTAGTTAATAACTGATAAGCTAGCTGATGAATAAGATGTGTTTGGCAAAAACTACCTGATAAGGTAACTTATGATTGTAAAATGACAAAAAAACGTGTTTAAAAATTGGTAATGTAAAAAGTCGAAGGATATATTTGGAATTAAAAGAATAAAAAGTCTCATAAGTCATCAAGTCACCAAAACGCTAATGAAAATAGTTTTTCAAAAAACCTAGCTTATAATCTCAGCTAATGGTTCCATCAAAAAATGTAGCTGACTTATAAACTAAGTGATTTATAAGCTAACTTATTTTTATCAAACAATGTCTAATTTTGTATAAAAGAATGAATTACATAATTTTGTAAACAATCAATCATTCAGAATGTTTATATTAAACTTTCTTATTTAATTTGTCTTTTTGTGCCAAAACAAAATATGAAAGTTAAAATTCTTTAAAATAATACTAAAAACTATATTTTGGAGTGAATTACACTTTTCATCCTTAAAGTTCAGTGTTTAACGGATTTTGCCCCTATTTTAGAAAGTTAGCAAATTAAATTTTCTTGGTTATGTTTTTTTTAACGAGTTGGGTTTCTAATACAATAACAACCCAACTGATTAATTTAATTAGAGATTCAGTTCATTAGAAAACTGTAACCACAATAGCATATCTCGTTAAAAAATGAAAAATCATCCAAATGGTATATACTTATATACGTAATTAATAAGATGATAACTTTTTTAGGTATTTGCCGAAATGACCACTATTTTTCCTAAAGTATTTAACCAATTTGGTGAATTATTTACATTGATCACACATGTCATAAAAAGTACAAATTCATCCATGAATTTAGTCAATATCTTACGCATATGCTAATTTTAGAGATTTTTAGGGAAAAACCTACACGGTATGATTTAAATCTGAAAAGATGCACCTATATTCCTTTAGAAATTCGTCAAAATCCTTTTTGTGACAAAATGCATTAAAATTGACAAAATGCATACTGACTTTCTTATATACGGAACCATGTATGACAAGAACTGGATTTTCGCTATTGACAAAATACCTAGAAAAAAATGATAGCCATTTTGATAAATATACAAAAAAAAATGGTGATTTTATTGATCACATGTACATATGTTCATTGTTTAAGTGATTTTCCTTAAATAATGCAATCAACCAGATGAGGACATAGAATTTTTTTTCAAACAATGACACTATTTCACTATAAAAGAAAAACATATATAGATTTTTTTCTTCATAAATCCAATATTGATCTGGTGGTTGATTGACCTGATTCATTCCTTTTTAAATGTAAGATCTCAAGTTCGAGTCTTGTTACTACAAATTTTTAATAAACACTATAAATCCAAAATAAAAAGCTAAAATCTAAAAAAATAACCATAAGGACACTTGAATCCAATACCTCATATTTGAAAAACAAGAAACTAACCAACTCTACTAAAAAAAAATTATGCTTTTATTGCAGTTTTAAAATATAATGACACACAACTAATTAATACGGTGACATTTATACAACCCTGTAAATTTTTGCACTATAATGGAGAAATGAAATGATGACAAATACCACCGGATGCAATGAGTTAGGTCCATCCATACAATCAACCCAGTTAAAGTTTTCAACCACAACAACATATATTGTTAATTTTATTTTGGTACAATTTAATATATTAATATTATTATGATTTTATATTAAAAAAACAAACTTTATACATATGATTTAGATAAGCATGAAAATACAAGCAAAAAAGCAGGTGGTGTTGGATGGCATTCCAATCAACAAAATGCTTTTGACTTTTTGTAGTCAAACAAAATAAAATTCAAACAAAGTTGCTAATTTAAATTTAAAAAAAAAGTTATTTGTAGTCTTTATTGTAAATCTTAAAAAAAAGACTATTTTTTGTGGTCTTTATAGCGATATTGAACCAACAAACGACTACCACGAACACATGTACACCTTTTCGACCGTATCTGGCATTCACAGGCAGCCCACTAATCCGCCGTTGTCTCGACCTAGCTTAGACTGGACCTAGATCCCAACCACAGTCTTTGACTTGGCAGCCCAATCTATGAGGCTACAGACAGCGGTAGAAATATGTTCGGCGGGTTGAGCCAGCCTGGCCCAGCGGGTTCAGCGGGCACCGTTGTGGCGTTGGAGAGCCCGGCGGGCTAGGTG
>LUCG01121314.1:0-10857 GCA_001633085.1 Carthamus tinctorius
CAAAACAAAGTAAAAAACGAAACCTTCACAACTCAAATGCTGTGAAGGTTACAAATAAATAATACGAACCTTCACAGCGAAAATGCTGTGAAGGTTTCGTTTTTTTTACCTTTTTTTGAATTTTTTCCTTCGACGGTGTTTTTTAGTATGTTTTTACGATAAATGTTCAATTTGTTTTACCTTCACAAATGTTTTGATGTGAAGTTTCATATAAAATATGTTGGTGTCACCGGTCTCACGAAAACAGTTTGGTCTCACGTGAACTTAACCCTATATATATATATANGGATCTTAATGGCTAATCCTATATTTAAGCAAGCATTTATGTGTGATTGCTATAATCCCGTGGCAATGTGGAGACACTCGGAGCTTGGACCCAAAAAAAAGTGGAGAGGGTAGACTAGCCAAGCTTTTTGTGTAGATATCCAATGTTTGGAGTTTGTAGGAAACAGAGTGAGTTGTTTTTCTGGATGAGACCAATTCACGAACAGAATGATGATTAGTGTCGAGAGCCATCGAATTTTGAAATAGAAAGGAGTGCTTTTGTTATCGCAAAAAGTAAGAGGCCAACCAAGAGAGTGCCTTTAATTCTCAAAGTAAGTGCATACCCACCCATATGCACTTGCAGTAGTGAATTCATGGAGTCGGTTTTTAGTAAAATACTTTTGCCTTCATGATGATACTCTGAAATTCAATTTCTTTGGATGGATGTCAGAAATCAATTTCCATAGGCTTTGAGTTGATACAGCTAGTTTTGTAAATTATGCTATCTACCATATTAACTTAAAACTCAACAGAAGAACTCTTATTTAACAATTATAATATAGTATTAAATCTTAGCTATTTATTTATTTAGAAAAACAAATAAATTATTTATATAAATAAGAATTAAGTAATTAAATTATAACAAGTAATAAATAAACTGAAACAAATACGATAAAAATCTTAATACAAAATCAGGTATATATCCATTGGGCCTAAGAGAACTCAAGATCTTCGTCAGGAAGTTTTAGACTTATTTTACAAACCCAACATTTGGAAATTCTTACATAATGAATAGAACTACTACCTAGAAAGTTATCGGGTGTTACACTTGTAATATCATCTACATCAATGCAATGTCAATTCATCTTTCTAATATAAAGCTTTACATCAATGTAAAGCCACTCAACTTTCAATTTAGTTTTTATACTAATAAAAAATTAGTTTTTTATTTATTTAAATAAAAGAAAATAAAGAAAACTATGAAAGGGGCCCACCTTTATGATTTGCAAGAGCTTTCAAGTTTTGCAAGACTTGCAACCCTTTGCAAATAATCTTTCCTAGGTGGCAACGTCACCTCACTTGCAAGAAGTGTTTGCAAACATGGTGTGGATAGCCTAAACGTGAATAATTTACATTAAATTATTGTTCTGTTTCTTAACCATTTTTAGGTTAAAGAACATGAATAACTTGGACTTGACAGTCTAAGACTCTAAGTAGTGCCTTTTTACTTTTTATAAAGTTAAATCAAAGAAGAAAATTTTGATGATGCTTTTAGTCGAAGAGATAGTCGGTTGTTCCAATAATCAAAATTTTATTTTATTGATCGTAAGGTGTGTTAATCAATTAGCAAGTCCAGATTAATTTTTGACTGGACTAGATTTCATTACTAGACCAAGATCTTTTTTTTCTAAAGGTCGGTTGAGGATCAAACAAGAACTGTTTTAGACCTGAATAGCTTGTCTTGACTAATATATGGTCCTTGGAGGACTAGCACTTAGATCATGTTCAACTTAAATTCAAATAATGGACCCTTTATATAAATTAGAATTGAACTCAAAACTTATAGATAATAATTCACTACTTATCATTCTATTTTTCTATTTCATGTTTCAAAATTTATCAATCAATGAAGTTAATATTGTATATTCATTAACACATATTTATCAATTTCAAAGATATACAAATTAGATTAGAAAAACAATAATAAATTTAGAATCAGATGTAATAAAATAAGAATACATATTTATTGTCCCTCCCTCTATCAAGAAAATAGTGGGCAAAATGCAATAAATATTAACAAGGTTTTTGTAAATCACAAATTCGAATCCTCGACCATACATTTTTTGACACTCGACATGCTTTGTTATCCCCCACCTTGATGTAAATATTTTCATTATAGAATTTAATTAATTTTAGGGGAAAGAAGTAGAATAAATATAATTTAACAAAACTAATAATAGAGAAGAAAAAGAAAGGGAAAAAAAGGATGCAATGTGGTTTTAATTGTAATTTTACAATTGAGAACTACAGATAAAACTGTATAATACAGTTTGATAAAAATACATATCATAATTGCACCATAAAAATTCTAATCCATATGATGTAGTAGTAGTTTGTGTGATTTATTGTTATTTGATTCAAGTCCCACAGTGATTATTGATCAAAAAAAAGTTAAGTTGAGTTGAATTAAATTTAGATTGCGCATCTTGACTTTAGTTATAGTCTCACATTTAAAATCCAACCAAATTATTTATCAACCAATGATCATATGAATTAACTCATTTGCCTTGTTTATTGTTTTACGCAAAATTTTCAAGCCTTTGGATTGTGACTACAAGTACTTTATGTATTGTGACAACAAGTACTTTATGTAGGGATGTGATCGAACTTATTCGAGCCGATATAGTGCCAGGCTCGAGCTCGACTTGTTAGACCCTGACTTTGATGTTGTCAAGAAGTCAGAGGGCCCTTCTTGTAATTTACCTATTCTTGTTTAAAGCTTTGTAATAGTTTAGTATGACTTTGTAATTTCCTTTATACCCCAAGGGGGTTTCTTGTAATTTGTCTTCTGGCCCTATAAAAGGAAGCTTCCATTCCTTTTTTAGGGTTACGTAATACAATATCTATTTTGGGATCAGAGCCGCATTTATGTCACCTTCTTAGTCTTCGACTCTACATCTTCTCCTTCATTTCACTAATTAGCTACAGTATTCCTCACTCTCTCAGGTATTGGACCTCACAATTGGTATCAGAGCTCAGAGTACTGGTAGTTTTCTCTTAAATCTGTCTACATTTCAATTTCTTAGATTTCTCAGGTAGCCGGATTTTTCTTCTTCTGAAAACTCTTTCAAAAAACTTTCTCAAATGGCTTAATAAGTGATAAGTTGTTTTAAAAAGTTTTCAGTATTAGTTTCTACCACTGTTCCTTCTCTTATCATTGTTTGTATGGAAATTTTTGTTGGTTTTAAGAGGTTTTGGCATTGATCTAACTCTGCTCGGACGTGGGAGCACCTCCCTGAGCATTCTCCGAGTCGGATTAATAGTCCGGATCGGACTTCTCTTCAAAAATCCAAATCGGATTTTACTAATATCCGAGTCGGATAACTTTATTGTCCGAACCGGACTATTGTTTTTTCGAGTCGGATTATCCCTTTTCCCGAATTATACCTTTATCCGAATTGGTTTATTTTACTCGTTTCCCGTGTCGGACTACCTCCTAGTCCGAACCGGATTATTTTGCTTGTCCGTATCGGATTTCTAGTCTGGGTCGGACTTCTTCATTGTCCGAGTCGGACTATTTGTACCCCATAGTCCGTATCGGACTTTTTCTCCTATCCGGATCGGACTTTCACATAGTCCTAGTCGGACTATATCTCTTGTCTGGGTCGGACTACTACATTGTCCGAGTCGGACTTTCTGTCTAGCCTGGGTCGGACTTCACTATAGTCCGAATCCCTCTCATTGTCTGAATCGGATTTTTCAATAATCCGAGTCGGATTTGTTCTCCTTATTTTTTTGTCGGATTATTTTTATCCGAGTCGGACAATACCATTGTCCGAGTCGGATTACTTGTGTTGCCTTATCCGACTCGGACTTTTGTTGTTCTAGTCGGATTTTCCACTTTAACCCTTGTTTTAAAATTTTTGTCAACTTCTGTGGTTATTGTGTTCTCAGGGAGCATTTTTCTAAAAGTCCTAATTTTTGTCAAGTTTATTCTTAAAACTACTCGGTACTAGCGATCCAGAGTGAGAACTATGTCGAAGGAGATTATAGGAATTGGCTCAGAGACCCGACCACCAGCGTTGGTGATGGGAGAATATTAGCAATGGAAAAGACGCATGGCGAACTTTCTCGACTTGATAGACGAAAACCTAATGAAGTCTATCCGTGAGGGTCCCATCGTTCCACAGTGACAATTGCCGAAGTTCCAGAGACAGCTAACACCCTTTCTTCCTTCCTACGAGATTGAGAAGCCTTACCATATGTACTCTCCCGAACAAAAGGCTCGCGCAGCGGTGGATAAGAGAGCACTGGCCCTTCTCACCATGGCCTTACCCAACGATATGTATGCGAGGGTGGATAGTCTCACAAACGCAAGGGCTGTTTGGTTGGAGATAGAACAACAAATGCAAGGTAGGGAGAAAGCAATGGAGAGCCAACGGGAGAATGCAATGAACGCATATGAGGGCTTCAGAGCTAGGGAGAATGAATCACTGACAGAAGCATACTACAGACTGAATTCCTATGTGAACGATCTGCGTAGGGTTAGAATGGACAAGAACAAATATGAGATCAACGTGAAGTTTCTGAAGAATCTTGCTCCAGAATGGCAAAACGTGGTTGTAAACATCCAACTTAGCCAGAATCTTGGTCAGATCAGTCTCCATGACTTGTATAGCATGATGGTGCAACATGAAGAGATAGTTACCGGCCACAAGCCAAAGAAGACGGATCCTCTGGCTCTAGTAGATGTGTCTTATGGAGGATCAAACTTCCACTCTCATCTTGGTAACTTCAACCTTGAAGAATAGGTAGTCATGGATGACTCATTCATGTTAGAAGATGATTTCTTCAACATTGATGAATTCCTTGCACTTCTATCTCAAAATATGCGAAGACTGAAGGCTAGCCGTGGAAACAGCAGGTTTGGTGGATCTCGAGGAGGTTTAGGAAGAGGAAACTTTGGAAGAGGAGGATATAGTTCGGGTGAACGATTTCAGGGAAGATCAGGTGGAAATTTCCAAGGAAGAGGAAATTCTGGATATGGCAATCAAGGTGAATTCAACCACAACAGTAACTGGCATGAATCAGGTTATCATCAACAGGGTTATCATCAACAAGGAAATGGATCGGGTTATCATCAGCATGGGCAAGGATCTGGTTATCAGCAAGGGCAGGGATCTGGGTACAGTCAACACAGCCCCAACTATCAGCAACGGGGAAGCCAACAAGGAAATGGGCAAGAGACTCAGCAATAGTCTGGAAGCAACCTCAAAGCACCGGTACCAGTAAAATCAGTTAGTGAACCTACCAAATCTGATGGACGTGGTCCAACCTGTTTCAGATGCGGTAATTCAGGACACTATGCCAAGGAGTGTCCAAAGAAAGTGAAGGATGCGGACTACTTCGAGAGGAAGGCTGCCCTTATGAGGAAGAAGGAAAAAGGGAAAGTGTTCATGGCGGAGGAAGAGAACTGGGTGTTTGAAGAAGAGAGTTCTGATGAGGATGAAGATGGTTTGGTGAGAGGTCACTGCCTCATGGCAGATTTTGAGGGACCACCTCCAAGGTCCCTTCTGAGTAGACCGAGGATGACATCTCACAGGTACCCTCTTATCCCGACTTATCCAGCACAGTAGAATCTTTGGAATCTAAAATTTGTGAACATGAGAGTGATATCCAAAAGGAAAGAAATCTGGTCACAAGATTTAGAGTCGAAAGTGCTGTTTATAAAAGCTCTCTCGAGGACATGACTTTGTGCTATGAAAAAGGAAGAAATGAATCTGAAGTAAGAGAATCCTCTCTTAACAGTAAGTTGTTGTCCCTTCAAAGTTCTCATGACAGTCATCTTAGTAGTCATGATGAACTCAAGCTCAAATTTCATCTTTTATCCAAAGAAAGAACTGAACTTTACACGAAAATCAAAGAGCTTGAGGACAACAACTTTAGGAGAGGACAATCTAAACAAACCTTGAGCATTCTCACTAATCACTCAAATCAAAACCCGTTCTATAGAGCCAAACCTGGACTTGGACTTGCATAAAACCATGTGCTTGACAAGGCTCCCTCCAACCTATACAACTTTGAGGAAATGACTGCCACCAACCCTAAGCCTGTATTTGTAGGAGGTCATGTGATTGAGACTTTTGTTAGACCGACCGTCACATTTGCATAGGTTATAGATGGTAAGACAATCACCATTACAACCAGTCCGTCCAACAGTCCCACAGTCAGCCCTCCTTCAAGTCCCAGTTCCATTCCGATAGGACCAGTCTTTGTGCCTGCTAGTGATCCGTCCAACACATCCCCTTTCTGGGAAGGCATCAAAGCCCGAACACCTAAGCTAGCAATGCCACCAATCAACTATGATGATCTCAACTCAAGTTATGCCACTAGAGAGATAGAAATGACCGAGGAGGTTTTAGTTTTCCAACCTTTGGATTCTTTCGCAACCAAGCCTCCATCCATTGTAGAACTTGAGAATGAGATCAGTCAACTTAGGTCAAAATTTTTGGACCTAGATGCCTGCAATGTCAAGATTTCAGCACTCACCTTCTCAATTTCTGAAAAAGACGTCTTGATTAGCTCATTGGAGAAAGACTTACTTGAGGCAAATGCCGAAAGGGTAAGACTTTCATCTCAATGTGAGACCGCTATTTCCTCTTTCACAAATCTTCAAAACAAATATGCGGATCTCGAAGAACTTTTCATAAATGAAAATGTTTTATCTCACACAGAAAAAGAAGCTTTTCAAGAACTAGAAGAGAAAAGATTTTGTCAAATCATTGCTCAAGATGCTTAAATCATTTGCTTAAAATCACAAATTGATATCTTGAAAGGCATTGACCTTTGGACTAGTGTTCCTGATAGCACCCCTCTCATCCCTGAGTTTAGGTCGACCGAACCTAAGAAGACCTTAGAAGAAAATGTTATATATGATGTGAGGGTGTTCTTGGAGCCTGGTGATGATCCTTCTGGTTTTGTTCCGAGAAAAACAAATTAGTCTGAACCCATTCTCTCTAAACCCAAGAGTCTCTCCGAATCACGTGCTTCTCATTTCGAGATAAACAAGCCCGAGGGTGCAAACTGTGATGGTACTGACAAGGAGAAGTCAGTTAAGCCTCACACACCCAAAGGACTCCGGAATCAGAATTCCCAGTCTAATGAAGCACATGGCTCGGTTTAACCTATCAGTGGTCTTGATTTTGATTCAAGTACCTTTGAAGTTGGTGCGAACTCAAATTGCAAACCTAATCAATCTTTAACTTCTTCAAAACCTGTTTTTTCTAAACCATCACCTGTGAAAAATGGTAAATCCACTACTGAAAAGCCGTCTTCTAACTCACGTCATGTTTTGCAAGTAGATGAGAGGAGGAGTGATGGCGGACAGAGTGTGAAGCAAAAGAGGAGGAACCATCAGAAGAAGAACCATTTTACTGATTTCCCTAAGTCTAGTAGTCCTAGCCATGTGGGTTTAGGCTGTAGACCACCAGTTCATACTTTCTGTGTTAAGACAGCTGTTAATTCGAATGCTTGTTTGAACAATATTAGAAGTAACTTTTGTAATGAGATGACTTCGTTTTTTAACAGTTTTCATTATTCTGGTATGCTTGGTTCTTATGATTCTAATGTTCATAATGTCCTTCCTCGAAAAAGCTTGAAAAAGAAGAAAGGAAAGAAGTTGAATACTTCTCGCTCAGCAAAGTCTCCTCTGCCTAAGGAGAAATCCAAAAAGGAGACTTTGCCGACTATTTTAGGTGATACTAATATCAAGGAACCCAACTGGCAATGGGTCCCTAAACGTGCTTAAATTGTTTGCAGGTCAGTCATGTGTGGTATTTTGATTCCAGTGCTTTTAGACACATGACTGGGGTGAGAGACTTCTTTTTTGACTATGTTGAGAAGGAAGAAGGATTCATCAATCTTGCAGACAGATCAAGGAAAAGAATCCGTGGGTACGGGAGCATCACCAATGGGAAGTTTATTATAAAGAATGTGCACTAAGTTGAGGGGTTGAACTACAATCTATTTAGCTCCAGTCAATTCTGCGACAGTGGCTATTTGGTACTTCAGTTTGTTCTAGGGAGCACGGTGATGGATGAAGATGGCAACGAAATCCTTCGGGCCAAGAGAAATGGTCACTTATATACCACCGTGTTCAGACCCATCCCTCAGACTTCCGGCGGAATCTGTTTGCTCGGAAAAGCTTCAAAGGATGACAGTTGGTTGTGGCACAGAAGACTGTCTCACCAAAACTTCAAAGATATGAACAAGTTGGTCTCAAAACACCTTGTCAGTGGATTACCTGAGTTGCGTCTCTCCAATGATACCTTGTGTCCCGCTAGTGAACAAGGGAAAATGAAGAGAAGCCCACATCCTCCAAAAGTCGACACTAACTGTCAAAATTTGCTTGACATGATTCACATGGATCTTTGTGGGCCTTTGAGAGTCGAAAGTCTAGGACGAAAGAAATATATTCTAGTACTTGTCGACGAATTCTCGAGGTACACATGGCTTGAATTTCTAAGGGCCAAGTCTGATACAGCAGATCTAATCATTGCCTTCATAAAACGGATCCAAGTTCTACTGGGCCGTAATGTGAAGAAGTTGAGAAGCGACAATGGTACGGAATTCCGGAATGCGAAACTGAAGTATATCTTGAAGACGTGGGAATTTCTCACAACTTCTCCGCGGCGCGAACTCCTCAACAAAACGACATCGTGGAAAGGAAGAACCGTACGTTGGTCGAAGCTGCACAATCCATGATGGCTCATTCTGGTGTTCCACTTTCACTTTGGGTAGATGCAGTAGCTACAACATGCTTTACACAGAACCAAACCTTAATCGTAAAGCGGACCGATAAAACCACTTACGAGATGATAAACAAGCGTAAGCCAAATGTTGATTTCTTTAAGATCTTTGGCTGTAAATGCTATGTTTTAAATGATCGGGATGATTTTGGTAAGTTTGACCCTAAGTCCGATGAGTCTATCTTCATTAGATACTCACTTAACTCTCAGACTTACAAGGTTTACAACAAACGTACCCGAACCATCCTAGAAAGCGCAAATGTTGACTTTTCTGAATGTGAGACCTACTCTGGTGTGAGTACAAGTTCTTCTGCTGCCATCTTACCTGAACTGTCCACATCCACACTGAGCACAAAATTTTCTCCTAACACGTTCTCTTCAGATTTTATAGATCTTGCAGACTATGACTTGCCAATTCTGACCGCGCCAGTTGTATCTGCTGTCTATCCTAATCCGTCGTCTACATCGGTCTCTACCGATGCCTTTGTGACTGAGAGATCCTCCGTGCCTACAGTGGAAGCCGAAACCTCCACCGAGACCGTTCACAGGAGCCAGTGCCTTCTCCCCCCCATAATTCTTCTACTGAACAACCGATAGAAGCTACAGTAGATACGGTCTAGGAACAGAATCCTTCGCCTGTTCTTGCACCAGCTCCTGAAGCCGCTCCACAACCATCTCCGAGCTCTTCGCAATGGACTTATGCCTAAGTGGTGCATGAGCCTCGTCTGGAGGTTGTTCTCAACTTAGAACCAGTCACAAACAGACCAGGAGCATCCTCCTCCGCGGATCAAGCACAGATCTTAGCCATTCAAGATGAGAATGATGCAACCAACAGTCTTCAAGAGTATGACGCTCTCCCTCATCCCCGGAAATGGACAAGAAGTCACCCCCAATCTCAGATTATTGGCAGCTCATCAGAACCTGTAAGAACCAGAGCAAAAACCACTGAGAACGAGATTCTGTTTGCTAGGTTCCTCAGTGACTTTGAACCATCCAAAACCCAGGAAGCTCTTTCTGATCCAGACTGGGTCAAAGCTATGCAAGAAGAGNAATGGATTTTCCACAACAAGAAAGACGAAAATGGCCTAATCATTGGAAACAAGGCCAGACTGGTTGCCAAGGGTTATCGCCAACAAGAGGGTATCGACTACGATGAGACATTCGTGCCAGTTTCCAGACTTGAAGCTATTCAGATCTTTCTCGCATATGTCGTGCACAAGAACATGAAAGTATTCCAAATGGACGTCAAATGCGCATTCCTAAATGGCGTTCTACATGAAGAGGTATATTTTGAGCAACCCGAAGATTTTGTGGATCCGAAGTTTCAAGACCATGTCTACGTTCTAGACAAAGCCTTATACAGTCTGAAGCAAGCAGCGCGCGCTTGGTATGAAACTCTAACCATTCATTTGCTTGAGTCTGGCTACAAGAATGGTACAGTCGACCCTACTTTGTTTCTTAAACGGTCAGGTGATGATCTTACCGTCGTCCAAATATATGTAGACGACATTATCTTTGGTTCAACAAACCTTGAGTATTGTAGAGAGTTTGAGCTGACCATGAAATCAAAATTTCAAATGAGCATGATGGGTGAGTTGACATTCTTTCTGGGACTTCAAGTCTGTCAACGCCCTGATGGCATTTTTATCTACCAATCAAAATACGTTCAAGAATTGTTAAAACGTTTTGATTTTCAAGGGTCTCAGTCAGCCAAAACCCCGATGTCCTCGTCGTTTCAACTGGAAACAGATCTTTCTGGTAAGTCTGTAGACCAGAAGAACTATCGGGCGATAATCGGATCTCTACTGTATCTCACGGTGAGTAGACCATACATTGTGTTTGCCACAGGTGTTTGCATTCGTTATTAGTGTGATCCAAAAGAATCACATCTGGTTGCTGTGAAGAGAATCCTTAGATACCTTAAAGGCACATCAGACTTTGGCCTTTGGTATCCCAAGGATTCTGGTTTTGAACTAACGGCTTTTACAAACTCTGATCATGTAGGCTGTAAGTTGAACAGAAAAAGCACATCAGGTGCATGTCAGTTTCTAGGAGATAAACTGGT